>JAJOZX010000043.1:1615000-1700000 GCA_023014485.1 Bathynomus jamesi | reverse complement strand
ATCTTCTTCTGTATCCACCCGAAAAGGATGCCAGTGGGCATCGAAACTGTTGTGGAAATAAACTCTGTCTATTAGAGTGGGTTTTTATTATCAAAACAACCTAATATTCATTCGAAGCATTTCCACCAGTAGATTGTCTTATAATTCCAGTGTAGATGGATAGGCCTATATGCAAGACAACGCAACACAGAAATACTAGAGTTCAAAACTAATTAATTGAATGATATACTCAACTAACAGCAAGAAGAATTAAATGGTAATATTATGTTGAATTTTTAACGTAATTATATAAAAATAAAAGTAGTATTTTAGTTTTTAATATTTTCTTTTAAGTTTTTAAACTTTTTGCGGGTCTAAACGTAAATGTTTACAAATTGTAGGATGCTAAAATTAGATTCCGCCTGGGCCAAAATTTTGTCTTGGTGCCCCTTCCTATGATTCAGATTCGAAAAATTCGGGAGTCGGATTCGTCAACATGTTGGATTTAGAATCCGCGAATTGGGGTCAAATATAGAATTTTAATTTAGATTTTATCTTTTTTTTTTTTTTTTTTTACTAAAACTGAGAAAACAGTGACTAAACAAACACTTCATCTTCATTATCCGAGGAGCAAGTAATGTGGGAATACTTGTATTTAGTAGTCCAACACTTATTTTCTGTTGTTTATTACATAAGTTACTTATTAACCTTATAAACACAGTGTTTTGCAAATGACATGGGACAAAATATACAACAAATTGATAAAATACCAGCAATTTTGACAAAGTTGGGATCAGTTCGACAACGAAGCACAACAACATTTAGGCAAATCATTCCACTTTTGACATATCGCCAGATTTTGGAAATGGACGATGCTCATTTAAATACCGACATTTTCCGCGAAGTCCAGCAGTTTTCATAACCATTTGACGAATTTTAAATAAAATCACGAAAGGTTAATATGCATTATTAATAATTACAACAATGTATTTAACAGTTTTCAAATATAATTGTTAGTTTACGTATCATTCAGATCCGTAAGCAATAACGCAAGTTGAGCACATACACTACATACTCTCAACTACATACTGTTTACTCAATTCCAAATATCCTCTCTATCAAGACCTTTGGGGGCTCGTTTCCGTTCTACCCCAGCAACAAAAAATGAAATTATATATTATTTTCTACTGTAGTTTTACTTGCTGAATTCAATAATATATATCTTATTTTGGAGAAATTAATAACAAAAGAGTTATAGTCCGTTTATTTTATTTAAAAGTAGAGATTGCATTTAAGATTTCAATAAAAATGTCCTTTCCTTTTTGTCTTCTCCTCCACAGAAATTCACATAAATAAGAATCTATCATATTTCTAGACGTTCCCCAATGTCTCTCGTTCCTTTGTTTAGCTAAATCAACTGTACGCCCTTGACGATTGGTTAGGTTAGGTCGTGATATTTTCGTTAGTTAGCCTTATAAGGTTAACTAAAGAAGGCTGGGGTAGAACGTTATTTCCTTAACTATGTTTGTGAAATTCCATTTATCATCCATAACAATATCTACAAAAGAGAGAAAAAAATTAATAATTATAACCATAACTAATTAAAGCACGAATACTTTCTCCAAAATAAAATATATATTATTGAATTCAGCAAGTAAAACTACACTAGAAATTGTTGCTGGGGTAGAACGGAAAAGATCCCATTTGGGTAGGTACGTTGTACAATGTCTATAACAGTTATTAACAATTTCGACTGACACGTTCAGTATGGCCTCTGAGATTACCCGATGGAGGTGGTTTCCCTCCACTGAATAGTGTCATTCCGGCCTCTCTCACCCTTTCTGCTGTCATGACATCTTGTAGGTCACACATCCTTCTTTTCAGCATTGATTTCAATGCAGTGAAGACATTTTCTGTAGGATTTAAGAAGGGAGAATGAAGAGGCAAATGTTTTATCATTTGATGAACATTTTGAAGGCGAGCATCATTGTGAGAAGGGGCATTGTCCAGCATCATCACATTGTGTTCCTCGCCTATAATAGCAGAGAAGAACTGGAGGAAATCAGTAAATACACATATGTTTACGTCACCAAAAGCTAGCTCGTAATAAAGCACTCCTACGTTTTCACAAATCGCCATGATAATATTAATATTCCTTCAAGAACTTCAAGAACCAGCTGGACAGATTCCTGTGCAAAGTCCCTGACCAGCCATGCGTGGCTGGCTACGAGGGTAGGAGGAGATCAGAGAGCAATTCCCTCAGTCCCGCAAATGAGGCGGGATGCTGCAGAGGGGTCGACCGCAGGTCGATCCTGAACCGTCGTTCAAACTCACCTAAAGTAACCTAAAGTAAGTAACCTCTTTGCCCATCAACAATCTTGTTAACTCTTTGACCCAAGTGGCGCTCACTCTTTCGTTCAACAGCTTCGTATAAAGGATGTAGCCCATCTCGTCAGCTTAGATTTTCATACAGTTTAATCCCTCATGATATCCACTGCGCATAATCTTGTCGGGTATCCTTAACTCGTGGCGCGTTTCGTGGTACAGTACTTGAACATTTTCAGCCGCCTTCTGAGTAATTAGTTGGGTATCTAAGGCTCTACTGATCGACGCACCAAAAACGCGAGGTTTCCTGGGCCAGATATCCCGTAATGATGAATTCAACTTGCGGAGGGTTATCAATGGATTCGCCTCAGTCATCATGAGTAGGAAATTTCTCAACTCATGATCTACAGTTCTACACTACGTCTGCGTCCACTTGAAAGGCATGAAAGCAATAACATATCCGTTACTGATATCTTTCAATGTGAAAGAGACCTATTATACTGATTAGACTGACTAATATTGATTATATATACGAGAGAGAGAGAATACTGACTAATACTGATTATATATATGAGAGAGAGAGAGAGAGAGAGATACAAGGACAAAAAGAAGCCTCAAAGACCTTTCGATCCACTCTGGGAGGTTCCTGTTATTGAACTAGTGTATTTTTAAATTATTCTAGCAGTAGTGGAAAACTGGATAGAAAAGCAAAAGGCTCTCTCCTCACCTTCCACCAGAGGCGGGTATGGATAAAGGTTGAAGAAAATACTTTGACCCTGGAAAAGTAGGCAGGAAAATGTTACAGGGAAGAGAATATATAAACTAGCTCCACAATTAAGCTATACACACAGAAATCGTACAATAGATAGCACCGTTGTATAAACTAACATAATACTCATAATAAGAGAGAGAGAGAGAGAGAGAGAGAAGAGAGAGAGAGAGAGAGAGAGAGAGTGTTTGCTTGCCGTTGTAAGGCATTCTTCCAATACATCCAATGAGGACGTAGTTTGAAAAAAATAGTGTAGGCCGTTGTTCTTTTAGTGTGACGTTGTTCTGCCAATGCCACACAGTCCTCCCATTGTTATAACATTCAATAAGCCTTTGTCTGTCTTCCGTGGAAAAATGCTTATATTGACGGGGTGGCATTCTGACGTTCTAGTTCATTCACCTTGAAAAAAACTGGTTAATCGAGTATATTTAATCCAAGAAAACTCAAATTACGCGCATTCGCTTTCGATTGGTCCAAGTTGCAGAAGGTTGGTTGAAGGTAGGTGTTAATGTAGTTGTGTTCAATAAATAATACACCAATTTTGAACTACAAATCGTTTTGGTTGTTGTCAAACACGTAATCGCAATTGTCAATTAGCTAACACTTTGCCATTTAGTTTCCTTCATAATATCTACTGTGTTTATTTACACTGCTTGCTGTCGTTCCAACTGCATTGTCGTCAGAGTCTACATGTTTGTCATCCATTCAGTTGATGGTTTATTCATACGAAATTTCTGTCAAAAACATCGATACATTGACGAAGTGAAATGAATGTTGTCGAAAGCATTTGGAGTTTGTTCTGAGGTTTTAATGGGTTAAAACATTTGAAATAATCTTCAAGGTAAGCCATTTTCGGTAGCCATACTTTCAAGCTCTGTTAAATGAAATTGTTGTTGTTGGTCAGCTTTATTTTAGTGGGTAATTCAGTGTAATGCGTTTGTTTTACAGGGTGATAAAAATCTTTTTGAGTAAGAGTCGTTTTCAAGTACAAATAAGTAATGCATATGATTCGCGTTTATTGGAGGTCATCTTGTTTGCAACCTCTCCTTCTCTATCTTACTTAATTCGCATCCTACTCCATCCTATTAATGAGTTTGCATCTGGAGGAGGTCTTAGGGATGATCCAAACGTTGTACCTCATATTAACATTTAATAATGACTATTTTAATTTAACTGACAGGAAAACGGATTAGAATTAACTGCAACGGAACCCATGTTTGCCACCCATACTCAACTTACAAACTCCATTATAAGTACAGTTGATGCGTTTATATATTCCATCCAGTAATTGATTAGATTGTCATTGTTTTAATGTTACAGATAAGAGAAATGACAAGTTTACTGTTAAAATTAACTCAGCAGTTCTAACTGGTTAAAAAAGGTTTTGATTTGCATCAGAATTCAGCAGTAATTTTTAATGAATTCAGATTCGAAGAAGTCAGATTAAAAATTTGTTTAAACATTTTCCACGAGGACGCTTGGACGTTTATAAATAAAGTAAAAAAAAATACAATACATTTGTAAAGAGAAATGACTACATCGTTTCAAATCATCCACTTTACATAGTCAAAACTACCCAAGTTGGTTTGTATTTTTGTCTATCTCTGTGAATCATGGCCTTGTCATTACGTTTGGGATTGTTTAACCTCATTCGTAATGGTAAAGATCGTTTGACGGAGGGAATCTATAGCTTTACGTGTGTTCTGAACTATCTAAGGGTCGCGACATTAACTGAACGAAAAGAAGGGTCACCCATCCAACAACTGACCAAACCCAACGTTGATTAATCTCGCTGATCTAATAATAGGAATGGGTATTGCGACATGGCCAAGACGCAGCCCAGAAACGTGGAAATATTTTTTAGGCAAATTTAATAGGATTATTTCTTACGTGTAAAAACCCAGTGTATTGTATTCCAAATTTTCATATTATTTTTATACATATGTAATTAGTGCATGCATGAAATATGATTATCTTTTAAAATAACTGTCTGAGTGTTTTGGAACCTCCTGCGAAGTGAGGCAAGGCTCTTTGGTCTCTCCTCTGCTGTTTAATGCGCATATTAATGGGTTAATTGCTTCACTTAATGAGGCAAAAGTTGTATGTTGTGTTGCTAACATAAGAATAAATAGCTTAGTCTATGCTGATGATATGGTGTTAGTAAGTCCTTCTGTTAAAGGTCTGTATTGTCTTCTAAAAGTTTGCGAATTATATTCGCAGAACTATGATTTGTTTTTAATACTCCAAAAACTAAGGTTATGTAGTTCCATCCCCAAACCTTCAATCAGCCAGCTGATATTAGTTTCAAAATAGTTGGTGAGCCAATAGGGGTAGTACAAGAATTCAAATATTTGAATCAAATTATCACCAGCTCCTTGACTGATGACAGATGTAAAAAAACAATATTAAAGTCTCTGTGTTAAAGCAAACATGACTACAAGGAACTTCCGATTCTATGTAAGTGAAGCTGAAAACACTCTCTCATACCTTCTACACTAATATATATGGACAGCAACTCGGTGAAGTTCTGGCAGAACCCCAAATTTGCTTTATAACAGATCTTTCAGACTCCTACACAAGTTACCCCCGAGATGCTCAGCTTCGTAAATGTTTGCGAACCACAATTTCTCGAACCCAAAGGTAACAAGACGTGCTCAGGTACTCAGTACAATCTAATGCAAAGAATTAAAAAAGCAGCCAACCGAATTATCTAAGCTATTCATCAATCCTGCGATATGTCATCTAAGCTATGGAATTCATGGTATGAAAACATTTGTCTGTAGCTCCACTTAACTTCGCTGTTATTGTACTATTTTTCATTAACTATTTCTATTCTTAGTACTTGAATTTTCCTTGCATTTTATTTTCAATTTGTATTATTACTATTTGTCATATGGACTATTGGTTTGCCAATAAATTTTTCATTTTTATTTCATTAAAATCTAAAAATTAGGACTAAAAAGGAAATAAAATATAATACAATAAGGGTAAAAATAAGTGTAAATAATACAGGGCGTTCATAAAAGATCTGAACGATTTGATTCGTTAATATATTTCATACTAAATAAGATATAAAGCGTGAAGCATGTGTAAGCGATAGAGCAACTAATAAAGTTCTTTATTGTATAAGACCAAAGTTGTCACTCTCCATGAACTACGAATCAGGATCAGGGATGCAATAGCGATGGTCGATGCTGGCATGCTTGAACGCACATGGCGAGAAATTGAATATTGATTGGATGTTGTACGGGCGACCAATGACGTAAATGTTGAAGTTTATTAAACATGTATGTAAAACTCTTAGCTGTGCTGAGTCACAGGGATAAAATTGTTTCTTTGTATGTTATTGGGTTATCACATTAATAAAGATTGAAATCGTTCAGATCTTTTATGAACACCCTGTAGTAAAAATTAGAAGAGCTACTAGTAATAAATGAATTTTGGTATGTTAAGCTTTCATCGGAGTGTTGGCATTCACTTCTTTTCAGGAATAATTCTAAAATTACTTTTCCAAATTTAATAAAATTTACTAAAAACATTAAATTTTGAACCTCTTTTAATACTTGTTCATTTTATTTTTCAAGAATTTATATGAATGAAAAAAAAACATTAATAAGCTTCATATTGTACATGATTTTTGGGTGGTTGACAGCTGAAAATCATTGACGCGAATTAGAAATAGTAAGGGTCCAAGAATCAATCCTTGCGGAGCTCCACTCTTTAATTAACATGCAGTATCGCCAGATGGTCTTTTAATTTAACGTATTGGTGATGGTTTTGACAGATATGATTTATTACGGTGTGTGTGTGTGTGTGTGTGTGTGTGTGTGTGCAAATTTCATGTGAAACTGTTTTGACAGTAAAGAAACTCAAAATTATGACTTTTTTTTTTAATATTTAAATTTTCATCAACACTTTCTAATTAGCAGTGGTTTTTGTAGGTTTTCTTAGTTCTAATCTCGTCCTATCGTAATTTACTGTCATTAAAATCTCAAATGAGTGTTGGTGAGGTGAGCCAGTTATTGTTATTATTTTTTCTTTTATATAATAGTCTCCGATTTAATAATGAAATTCATGTTGAATATATTTATTATTCTTCAAAATGTTTCAAGTTTTGTTTGAAATTTTCGGTTATTTCAGAACAGTCAAAAGAGATTACATTTCTGATAAGTTTTAGTGCAAAATTACTTATCGGTTGTCAGGTGAAAGTTTGATTTCCATTCGTACGAAAGTGGATTCTAACTTTATCAACAAATTTAACATGGAGAGATTAAAGAGAAACTTTAATGATGTTTAAAAGCCACTATTAACAATTTCACATTGTCTCAACGAGGCATTTAACTTTTTTTTGCGTGTGTGTGTGTGTGTGTGTGTCGGGAGGGGGGGTGAGAGTCGAAACTAGATATAAAAGATACGAAAATATTTTAGAATTATTAATCTCTCCTAGAGCTTAAAGAATTTTTAAAATTATTTAGTTAATTAATTATCCTCTCCAATAATATAAGTTTCTTATCAGTACAGCCAACCTCATCTATGGACCATGCTCATACAAGATTTCTGCCCTTGACAGTTTTCTTTTAATTATGAGCATATTCTCTATATCCCATATTCTCGTTAGTCTCTCTCTCTCTCTCTCTCTCTCTCTCTCTCTCTGTCAAGGAGTTTTTTGCGTTAACCCTCATCAGGAACCATGGGGTCTATTTGACCCCAGTGTTTTTTAAGTAGTTGCTGCTAATTGACCAGGCAGTGTGGCGACCCCCACTTCCATGTAATCCTATATGAAACCTTATTCTGTGATATATCAAAATTTCATTGCTTTTATTGTATTCCTTCAGGAGGAATGTCATTTTATCCATTTGGGGTCAAATTGACCCCATGGTTCCTCTCATGTTATTTGATGTATATTTAATTTTTGTAATTTTCATGAATTTTATTTTATTTCAGAGATTTATTTCATACACACCCACTTTCATAATTTCAATAAAAGTATCAAGACAATACTTGACGATTGTGAAATTACAAAAATGCTAAAATCACTACTACACTGCAAGAATCCCTGCCATTAGGATACTTTTTTTTATATTGTATTTTGTATCAGAAGTCAAGTCATCGAAAGAGATGATATTATTTCATTCATGTTATTGTTTCATTACAGACATTTTATAGCACCATTCTGTAAGATTTTAGACACCATGGTTCCAACAACGTAAGTAAATTGAAGGTTTCGAACGAGGGACACAAAAACAGTCGAGGACACAAAACCTATTCTTGAGGGGCTATAAATACTTTTAATAACGTAACTAAAGATTCACTTATTTAAATTACAACTGTTTATTCAAAAGAAATTATGCTAAGATAAGATATCTTAAGCATTAGAAAGTCTCCAGATTCCTATCTTTATGTTTAAAAGAATTTTGAAACAAATTGAAGTATTCGATCTTTTAACATTAAAATTTTCAGTAAACCACTGTCGAAAGTGATTGTTCCTTTAGTCCTTTCAGCCATAGTGGGTGGGAGCTTAATGTTCCACCGGAAATAATAATACATATCGTACTACAATGCGACTTTTCTACAAATCCTTCTACATGTTCATATGAAGGAGTCGGATGAAGGAGTGATTCGCGTTGCGGTTCAACATTTCGTTCACGCATCCTTCTTCCTCCCGTTCGTGGGTTGGTATGTGACTACAACACACCCACAGTAAAGATGGTAACGTGACCAATGATGTTTTAACTATTAGTTCAACTTTTTCATTAAACTACAACTACGTAAATTAATGTTTTTATCGTTGTTATATTAACTTCAGAATTTAACTTTCGAACATTAAACTTCCTAATAGCAATGTTAACATTTTTGGGAAGGCATTCTCTCTCCCTCCTATTTTCTGTTTCATCATGGAATTTTGCTCCCTCCTATTTTCTGTTTCATCATGGAAAAGGAGAGCTGCTTGTAGGGGGGCTCGTTAAAATATAGTAGTAGTAGTAGTAGTAAGGTTCACGCTTGCCTATAAGATGTAGAGGAGTCGCTGATTGGGTTTGGTTCCAGAGCACTGATAATTCACCGTGTAACAAAAAAAAATTTTGTTCTTTGTTTCTGGGCAATAACCTTTATTTTCTGGTTCATTATGCTTCAAATCACTGGAAAAAAGCTGTCAGTGATTTTAAACTTCGGGTTTGTTGTCAGTACATCGATTTTGTTGAAATAAGAATATTATTATTTTTTAACCCTATATGGACATCTGAGACAGATCTGTAAACGCTTCAAAATTTACTATATATTTACCGAAACAAGTACATTTTAACTTAAATGACGATATCGTCAAATTTGTAACGGTTCAAGGAGTTTATATCACGAATTGGCAACTCCTACTGCAGAAAACCGAGCTTTAATGAAAAAAATAAGTTAGTGCGTCAGTAGAAGTAAAAGTGTATGGTTAGCAGTTCGTTTTTATTATTTATCACTTTATTTGATTAAAGGTAAGTTGAATAATTTTTATTGCTCAATATATGTTGTTAGAGTGGCTGAAGTAATATAAAACAATTTGATAAACTTAGCACTAGAATATTTATTGAAACGTAACAATATTGATGGCTCTGACATCCATGCCTTCTTTGCCCACGTGGTATAAGGTTGTCCAATTTGTATTATATATTACATTATATATATATTATATATATTTATATATTATATATATATATTTATATATATATTATATATATATATATATATTACATTAAAAATCACTATTTATGTTCAAAGTACTCTAAATGAATGTTTAATATAGGTAAAAAAAAATTAAGACAAAAATAAGAATTATGTCCATATAGGGTTAAATTAATCCATTATTTTTACTTTTTCAGACGTGTGACGAAGTTACTGTTATGGCTGCTCGTGGTTGCAAATACCCAGCGGATTCCTTTGCTACGTGTGCGGCGAGTTCTTCGCAAAGACGGCTAAAAAACACTGCTTGGACAGTTGCACCCGTGCAAAGGAAGCCTATCATGCCTACTTCGGAATGCCAGTCGGTGACCAAGACAAACGCTGGGCACCACATGTCATCTGTGACTTACTGCCGCCGCACTCTGAAGGTTGGTTTAGAGGAGAGAAGAGGGCAATGCGTTTCGCTATACCCCGTGTCTGGCGTGAGCCCTCAGACCATCTCACGGACTGCTATTTCTGTATGGTGGACCCAACAAAACGAAGAAAGGGGAAGAATGTGCCTCCCATTGAGTACCCTGACATTCCGTCATCTATTGCACCTGTTCCCCATAACGCGACGGACCTACCTGTGCCACAGCCTCCCTTGAGAGATCAATCTTGTCAGCAGAAGAAAGCAAGCTATGATGATTCCGAGGAGGAGCAAGGTGCGTCATCTGCTGCGCGCCGTCGACGCCGGGTGGCCGGTGAAAGGTGCCCACTACCCCAACCAAGAAGACATGAACGACCTCATCAGGGAAATGGCCTTGACAAAGTCCAACGCCGAGCTGCTCATTTCCAGACTGAAGCAGTGGGACTTACTGGACGACAGCGTTTCGAATTACTTCCCAGAGGAAGCGGCATCGCGGCTTTTCAGTGTTCTTCACTCTTAGAGATGGGTTGTGCTACTGCCATGACATCAGAGGACTCTTCGACGCTGTGGGCATTCCCTGCAACACCTCTGACTGGCGGCTCTTCATCGACAGTTCATCTAAAAGCCTCAAGGCTGTTTTACTGCACAACACAAATCAGTGGCCCTCGATTCCTCTGGCTCATTCAGTGCACATGAAAGAAGAGTACCAGAACGTCAAAATCCTGCTGAGTGCACTGAAGTATGACCATTCAGCTGGGAGGTCATTGGCGATTTCAAGATGGTGGCCTTCTTGATGGGGCTTCAGGGAGGCTTCACCAAGTTCCCTTGCTATCTGTGCTCTGGGATAGCCGAAATACAGCCCTTCACTACGAGAAGAGGAACTGGCCCCTCAGGACGGCTATGAGGTTGGGGCCCATAACGTGAAGCAAGAGCCGCTGGTGGAGCCAACGAAAGTGCTGATGCCACCCTGCACATCAAATTGGGCATCATTAAGCAGTTTGTTAAACAGCTGGATCCAGAGGGTGAGGCCTTGAAGCACATCCAGGAGCTGTTCCCGAAGTTGTCGGAGGCGAAGATCAAAGCAGGAGTATTTGGGGCCCTCAGGTGAAGCGATTATTGACTCCGACAGCTTTCCTGAGAAGCTGTCTGAGGTTGAGCGGGCAGCTTGGACAAGCTTCGTTTTCTAGTCAAAGGTTTCCTCGGAAACCACAAGGCAGAGAACTACAGGGAAATCGTTGACGAACTGTGGACACGTACCCGAGCATGGGCTGCCGGATGTCGCTGAAACTGCACGTACTACACGCCCACCTTGATGAGTTCAAAGAAAACATGGGAGACTACTCAGAAGAATAAGGTGAAAGATTTCACCAGGATGGGACAGTACAATGAAAGTATGATGGGGGACTATATCTGGAACCTTTTGCGTGAGAGTGAACTGAAATACAATCGCCAATCTCGTAGACAAGCTTCTTTTTGATTAAACTATAACGCTAGAATTTTTGTATCAATTCTGTATCAATTCTCCGTAGCAATACTCTTTATCAACACTCTGTATCACTGTCTGTGTATTAACATATTATAATACATAATTATTCCCTACTCGTTTCCTTCTTTTTATTTTCATTTCTAAAGACGGGGCCTGGAGAACTTCATTTTTCATCATTGATTTATCATAATAATCGTGTTAACATCAATTAAAATTATACTTAACAGGATTCATTTGATTTAAAAGCAGATAGTGTGAAAAACCCTTAAATTAATAAGCAAAAATGGCAAAAAATCAATAAATCGATCTCATGAACTCAGAACCGAAGTCTGAACTTGGTGACTGCTCATTTTTACTTATTTATGTCCTAAAAAATCAGAAAATAATAGTTTTAACTCATGGACAAATTTTGTGTTACACGGTGATATATAATTCTCAGATGATACTCCGTTGGTATAGACGAGAAACTTAATGGCAGCGCTCGGAAGTCAAAACCTCAGAGTAGACATTTTCAGGGATATTACGTAGCTGGAGCATAATTTCATAGCTTTAAAAAAATTAACAAAATTTCATTTAAACAAAAATATTATATGTACACTGTCAAGTGAATTCTTGAACTGGAGGCGTGCTGGCCAACTGAAGGTGCCTCAGGTTTAGTACTCCCTTATCTACAGTAATAATTTCAGTGCGAAGAATGGCAATATAAATAACTAATTTTAAAATAGTCTCTTAGCAAGGTGACCTTTGGCATTTATGCAAGAAATGATACCGCGATGAAAGAATGCATTCTGTTTAAAATAAGTCCTTTAAAATTGCATGGTGTAGATTAGATTAAGCAGTATAGTGTTTCATGCTATCCTTCATTTTCCACTATTGAAAAGTATAATTGTATAAATGAGCTAAATGTACGTAAGGTGTGAATGAACTCTGAATCTATTTTTTCATTACACTTTTTCCTACATTGAGGCCGTTCAAAAATTATGTAACGCTATTTTTTGCTAAAACTTGACACCTCAGATCCCCCAGGAACGTTCTGTAACGCTAGACCAAACACCCTTTAAGATGTTATGTAACACTTCCCCCACCCCACACGTTACAGAACGTTACAGGGGAGGGGGGCAGGTTTAAGCAAAAATAGCATTAAGTAATTTTTAAAAGAGCCTTTCCTATAAATCTTTCACAACTATTTTTCGTGAGCAGTGGCAGACGAAGGAGCAGCAGCTTTGTCGATTCTCAACTTCTTACAACTATTAATATTCCAGCTGAAAGCTTTACACGTTTGCAAGTGTAAGCACGTATACGTAAGTTTTTAATATTCTTTATTTTCATTTGCTCTCTCTCTCTCTCTCTCTCTCTCTCTCTCTCTCTCTCTCTCTCTCTCTTTTTCCTACTTCTTTCTTGGTCTGGCTGAGATTGGAGCTTAGGGTCTTTATTAGCATATATATATATATACAGTGTTGGGAGTAACGGCACTACTTTTTAGAGCGATTTCAATCGTTACTCGTTACTTTCAAACTGATCATTTGACTAGTATCATTTATTAGCTGTTAATTAGCCGTTACCTCCTCCAAACGAGGAGGACTATCAGATGCCAATTTTGAAAAAAAACGAGTGTTCCTGAAATCGAGCAACACACTCCTAAAAAATCTGCAAAATTAGTTTTTTTGGACAGGCCATTTTTTTATTTGAGTTTATGTTTTGATTTTTTTTGTCATAGAGAGTATAATTTGGTATTATTAAGGCTTTTTTACTCTTTAGTCTTTGCTTAAAAGTAACGGTAGCGGTAACGGTAACGCGTTACTTTTTCATAGAAGTAACTGAAGCGGTAATGACGTTACTTTTTTATCAATGTAACGGTCGCGGTAACGCCGTTACTTATAGAAAGTAACGTGCCCAACTATATATATATATATATATATATATACAGTGGCGGATCTAGGATTTTTGTTTCGCTGGGGCTGGTTGGGTTCTGATGAAGTTCTGAACAAAACTTAAATATTATGCAATCATTCCCCTAAAAGTACTTGGTAATAAGATTAATGTTCAATGATTACCACTTTATTAGGAACGCTGAATCAAAAGCAGAAACACTTCACAATAGAAATAATGTATAGCCACTTTCTAGACGACTCTCCAACCTGTCATAGGACACAGAAAATTAATTGAAAAATACATCCACAAATACATATAAATCTCTGATTATTTCATTAATAAAAAAGAAAATTACTGTAAATTATATCGTTCTGGTTTGAAACATACATTATAAACAAATGTGTAGATGCGCTTAGGTTACGATTCGCGAAACATCTCCATTAATTTTGGGGGTGGTGGCTAGAGCCTCTTCAGCCCCCCCCTCTAGATCTGCCACTGTGTGTATATATATATACAGTATATATATATTCCTCTTTTAGCTCTGCCTTTTATTATTGTTATTAAAAATAAATTATATTATGAAAGTAATGGTTGTGAATTGCTTCTCTCAACACTCACTCACACTTCTTCACATCGCCTCTCCGTCTCTCTCTTTCTCATTCACTGAACAACTTCTTGAGTTAAAACAGTGAATTCAAGCGTTTTTCTCCATTAAAAGAAGATCTACGATTTCCCGCTCCGAGATTCACAATGGAGTCATTACAGCCTTGTCATTGCCCGACCCTAATTCCGATTTCTCCATTTGTAAACGCTGAACACGAGGTCAGGTCAAGAGGCAAATTGTTCCCCGGTCTCCATTGTGCCCAACAGGAAGAGGTTAGGAGTCTAACTGTGTAATTTAACTTGCATTCTTTAACATATATATAACACACACACACGAGTACATACGAGTATATACCTTGGTGTGTGTATATATGTATATATAACCTTGATTTTGTTTCTGCCCGAATTGTTCCTTGTTGCCCTACCTTAGACATCCGAAATCCGAACCACGATCCACCACGGGTGATCAGAAATTACAAAGTCTTCGCCCGGACTCGATCTCACCACCATCCGATCAGCAGCCTAGAGTCTTAACCACTTATCTACCAACCAATTTTATTGTATGGAAGGATGAACAGCTGGGTTTACTGTGCGCCGACTGCCGTCACCGAGAATCGAACCCGGGGCCGGTGACGTCGTAGTCAGCGATGCTAACCACTACACCATAATATATATATATATATATATATATATATATATATATATATATATATATATATATATATATATATATATATTAGGGTGGTCCACAGAATGGGGTAAAAAATCGAAGTTCAATTTTCTTTCCTCCCAGGCTATAATCTGGTTCCTTTTAGCTAAAACATATTTCATGTAAAATTTAAGGCAAATCGAATAACATTTAGGGGTGGCTCAAAGCTGTTTTTTGTATACCATTATGCCCTTTATTAATATAGTGAATAATTAAAAGAAACATTATTTACAGATACATTAACTAATGATTATTTTTCTTTCAGATAGATTTATTAAATTTACAGGTTTTGCAATGTCAAATAAACGTACATTTTACTTAATGAAAAAGTCAGAGGAAACAATCACTGGAGCCAAGCTGCCTTCCCGTGGCCAGGTCCTCCGCATGTTCCTCCACCATCATCAAGTCTTGAAGAAGGAGATCAAACCTAGTTCAGAAGCTGTTTTTGAAGAATTGCGTCTCTTCTGGGAGAGAGCCCGAATCCCTACTCAAAGGAAAGACCACATTCTTCACAAAATTCAGTCTCTACACTTGGAGTGGAAAGCGATTAAGAAGAATGCTGGGAGGAAAAGCAACTCTCAGTTAGAAAAAGAGAAAACCTTTCAGGAAGAAATGGAGAACCTATTTGATGTCGCCCATGCTGATGCCTTTACCTTAATCAAAAATGAAGAAGACCGGCAGTTCTTGATCCAACAAAGGAAAGCGGGACGAGTGGGATCAACGGTCTCTGCAGATATGGTGACTGACAAGGCAGAAAAGAGAGCTGCTGAGAAGCAAATGAAATTGGTAAATAGGAAGCGGAAAGCTGAAGAAGAAAAATATGCTGCTTCACAGGAAGTTATGCTAGATCAGGGAAGTTCTTCTTCTGAGTCTTTATGTGAGTCAGAAAGAGAAGATGAAGATTACCTTATTAATCCCCCATCTACCAGCGGACCAACTCCACCAAAGAAAAAGGCAGCAAAGAATATCATATCTCCTGAATTGGCTGATGCTCTGGACAGGACTGGCATCAGTGACAGGAGGGCCACCTTTGTATTAGCTGAAACTGCATCTAGCCTTGGTCAAGATCTTTCAGAGGTGAACATCTCTCGTTCTTCAATCAAAAGGCACCGAGAGAGGCATCGAAGGCAAATAACCCATGCCATTAAAGCTAGCTTTAGTCCAAGTATTTCGATTGTCCACTGGGATGGGAAGTTGATCCCTAATCTACTTGCCAAGAATGAAAAGGTAGACAGACTCCCAGTCCTTGTCTCTTCAGTTGAATCAGGTGATTCAAAACTGCTTGGTGTTCCCAAACTACCAAGTGGAACAGGGAAGCTCAATCAGCTGCAGTGTATAATCTTCTTTCCGAATGGAACATAGATAAGTCAATAATCGGAATGTTATCAGATACTACAGCATCAAATACAGGAACAAACAGGGGAGCATGCGTTCTTCTGGAACAGAAACTTGGTCGACCACTCTTCTATTTTGCCTGTAGGCATCATTGCATGGAAGTCATGTATGGAGGAGTGTTTGAAGCAGTCCATGGTTCATCTTCTGCCCCTGAGCCACTTTTGTTCAAAAGGTTCCAATCTATGTGGGACTACATTGATTTAAAAACCTTCTCTACATCACAGGATGATGATGAGATGAAGGAGCAAGTTGATCCTTTCAGAAATGAAATAATTGCCTTTGCCAAAGAACATCTGGCCACTGGAAATTTTCGAGATGACTATAAAGAGTTTTTGGAACTTTCTTTGATCTTTCTTGGTGAAAAAATTGAAAGTTACACATTCAAACGTCCTGCTGGCACGCACTATGCAAGGTGGATGGCTAAAGTTATCTATGCCATCAAAATGTGGCTTTTTCAAAATCAAATCACCCTGACTCCTCGAGAGAAGAAGGACCTGAAAACCCTTACCCTTTTTGGAGTCCTAATCTACTTAAAAAGCTGGATCACTGCTCCTATGCCATCACAAGCTCCGAAGAATGATCTGGATTTTATCCAAAAGTTAAAGGACTATCATGACCAGAAAGTGGCCAAAGCAGCTCTCAAGAAATTTGAAAACCACCTATGGTACTTATCAGAAGAGCTGGTGGCCCTTGCTCTCTTCGATCAAACTGTTGCACCAGACACCAAGGGAACTATGGTCCAGTGTATGAGGGAAAAGGAGGGGTCATTAGACTTCTCAAAGAGAAGAAGACTCAAGGAATGCAAAGTAACACTGAAATTAGAAACTCTTGCCACAAAGAACTCATTAAAGCTTCTTAAGGCCCTACCGATCAATATTAGTTTTCTTGATGATGACCCCAGCACCTGGGAGGAGAATGAAAACTTCCAAGAAGCTAAAAGAATCATAGGAAACATCAAAGTAGTTAATGATCATGCTGAAAGGGCAGTAGCTCTCATTCAGACCTTCAGCGGAACTCTGACGAAAGGAGAAGATCAACTCCAGTTTCTCTTAAGTGTGGTGGATGATCACCGAAAGAGGTTTCCTGATTCTAACAAGTCCACAATCTTAGCTGGGCAACAATGAGTGGCCTGGTCAGCCATGATACCCCCGCCAACAAGCGGATAATACCCATATATATGGGGGGGACCCAGAAGCCATGAATGTGGACTTCTGGGGGTAGTTGAGCCACCTCTAAATATTAACCGATTGAACCCAAAATTTGCTCAGAGAAGGTTTTTGGGAAAAGGAACCTAATGATTCTTAGTCTGACAGAGCTGGGCACTTGCGTTTTTTGCGCGTTTTTTTGCGGTACTGCGGTACTGCGGTACTACTACCGCACTACCAAACCGGTACCGCATAACGCAGTACCGCAAAGGATCGCTGAAAGTACAGCAGTACCGCTACCGCATTCAAATTTCCCGCGGTACTTTCCGCGGTACCGACCAACACGGTAGTACCGCAGTACCGCAGTACCGCAAAAAAAACCGCAAGTGCCCAGCTCTGCCGGGCGGTGACGGTAGTAATGAAACCCTGGGAGGAAGAATTTAAAATACTTCCATTTTGTGGACCACCCTAATATATATATAAAAGACCCCAGTGCTATACCAGAGGGGTTTGAATTAAATACAACCATTACCTCGAGTGCGGGAGGGTTAACATCGTAAAATACCTTTGAACGCGAAAGCATTAAGTTGTTTCCTCGGTTTTTTAAATATAATACAGTGTGTGTTACCTGGGTGGGGTGTTTTTGTTTTACACCAACACCAACACCTACAAAATACATATACACACATACTATATATATATATATATATACATACATACATACATACTGTAATTACACAGATTGAGCGAAACTGTTCTTTAATAGTGTTATAAAAAGATAATGAAATAAAACCATATCTCAAATTATTCTTGTTTATAAAGTCTATTTGCATGAGATATATACATAACCTCTAACTTGCATCTACTTGCATGATATATATGCATAACCTCTAACTTGCATGAAGGTTAACTGCCATTAAGTTGAAATTCAGTGTACTTTTCAGTAACTCGACTCATATTAGATTATTTTTAACGCTTGGTTAGGCTGTGGGATCTTACGAGATTCTATGGACTCGGTGCGCGTAACCCTTTATAAAATTTGATCCTCACTGGGAAACTCCTCGACCCGATCGCTGCATTCATTTATAAAGAATTTCTTCAGGTTTCATTCGCATTTTCGAGAGTGAATCAATCAATCAAACACTGAAGTTATCCGAAGTCAGCTTTTCTCTCTATCATTATTCCCGTGATGAAACAAAAGAGTAACAAATACATCAGGTGATCTTTATATCTGAACGTTTATTATAGGGAAATCAAGGGGAAATCGTTACATCTATCCCTATTATAATCTTTTCCCCTCATGCCATACAATTACCTTGTCGTAATTACATTTTCTCTCTTGTAATTTAATTTAAGAATAATACGAAAACAATAATTAACCGAGTCATATCCAAATTTGATAAACATCAAAGAACGTGGAAGTATATAGAGGTTTCTTTTAAACTACACAAACATTCATTTCCTCAGTGAGTAGCTGCATATTCAGAACGTCTGAATAACCTTTGGAAAATTTCGCTCTAACCTATAGTTATAAGTAATTAGTGTTTCCAGAACCTCCGAAAGGGAGAAGGGTACTTCTGAAACGTTAAGAGAAACAATAAACTTAAAAATGGGTAATAATTATATATATATTACATGATACGGAAACTGAAGTAAAATGTGTAGCGTCGCTGAACCACGTCCAGAGCATCTCTTATCACTAAAATCAAACTACGGTTAATTTTAATTCTCTCTGGTTAAACTTACATATAATACATAAGCATTATAAAGAATTCGTTTGCATTCCGCGCAAGATGAAGTTATCATACACTTACTTCGCAACTTGAGGATTCTTTTCAAAGAGTATCAATTTAGAAGGTGAACATACTCAATTGATGGAGGTCTGAGTAAGAATAATAAATTTAACCAATGTAAATGTCGCTACAGAACACAAGTGAGGCAAAAATGTTAGGAATGCGCGTGATACCAGCTCTTAAGAGGTTCTCGCTGTTATTTTTACCTAAGATAAACAAATGGTATTTATTCAGAAGAGGAGCAAAGTAGGCCATATTCAATAAATTACAAGAAAATCACATCCACAGATTTAGAGAACATAGAAAATAAACACTTGTGTTCGATTTTTGTTATTTAGTCGAAAGTAGGAAGTGAAAGGGCGAATGAACACATTACATAAATCCCTTATTATGTTATTTGACCCTTTTAATCCTCTAACTAGTGAGTATCAGGTGTTTATACCTTGTGGAAGCGTTTGCCCACCTACCGCTAGTTTCACGAAATTTCCAAAAGTTACTTCCCAATACCCGAGGAAAACTTCAGGTATTGTACACAGATAACAGGGGCGGTTGATATAGAACCAATGGTCAAAGTACCCAGTACCCGACCCGTACAAAAACCCAGATAAAATGAACACGAACGACAAACAATTTTTTTTTTTTTGTACGTTACACCCAAAACTAAAAAATATGGCCGACCGTATACAAATAAAAAAAATGTTTAAAATAAATAGATAAACAGGTAAATAAATATAGTTGACAACTGTATTATATACATCGCTATACCCTTCGACCTACAGAAGAAGAGATCAAAGATTAAAAGCAACCGAGTAACATTCATACAATTTGATATTCACACGTAATACAGAGTAAATTTAAAAACATACAAATGCATCTTCAAAGCACGTTTCACCACAACTACGACGGAGCTATAAATACTTGAGAACTCCTCGTGAGTGACCTTCGAACGTAGAACATATGCAGTTGAAAGAGTGTATCAGGATACTTCAGTAAACACGAGTTAATTAAGGACGATGTTTCTACAGTAAGGTTTTTAAAAGAATCCAATAAGAAAAAGTGTATAAAAACTGAATGAAAAAAAGCGAGACGGCTTTTAAAACGGCTTTTAAAACGGCTTTTAAAACGGCTTGTATATAAACATTGGTAAAAAAAAAGAAGCATAGGCTAGAAACTCATTTCCCTACTGTTTAGGGTTAAGGGTGCTCCATGGGTCATGCGAGCCCGAGCATTGATAGGGTGAGTGACTGGTCCAACACAACCCAGGAACCGGCAGCTAGGAACGAACCCAAAGCCCGACGCCGAGACCACTGAACTACCTGGAGCTGTATAAATATTGCGTGGGTTTTATTTCTACCCAAGGGGAATTTTTACACAGTATACGAGTCTTTATTTCATTTACACGCCTTTATTCTTCATGTGTATATACAGTTCCGGAAAAAAGTTCGCCTACAAACGAAATTTGTAAAAAACAAAAAATTAGTAGTTGGTAATAACCCGTTTTTCTTTGGATATTTTTGTTATCTTTGGTGAAAGTAATAAAATGTCAAAACAAAACCCTCGAATCGTTACTAATTAGTAATTTTTTATGCTTTTTAGAAATTTCATGTTTGTAGGAGAATTTTTTTCCAAGACAGTACATTCGTTTATAGTATAAATAATCATTCTCAGCATCCCACTTAAAGGAGGAGATTGTAGGCATCAATCGACCAGGGAAGTACTCCGGGGTGGATATTAGGCAGGAGAGAGGGAGTGGTGGACTCCAGTTTCTCCTGTCACTGTCCTCCTTAGCTGATCTTTTTTCGTGTCTCATCTACCCTGTGAACAGTCCAGCATGCTATCAAACACTCACTTCTCCCTCTATTCCTCACTACACATACATGCATCTTACACACTACACATACAAGCATCTTACACACTACACATACAGGCATCTTACACACTACAGAACCTTCCCAAAATTTATATTAAAACAAACAGAAAAATGGAATCATTGAGCCTTGGAGACCTTGTTTTTGGATTTCTCCATCTTCTGTGGAGGGGTCACTTTTGCTTGGTTCGCCCTTATCCCCCCCCCCTCCCCCGTTCTCCTTTCTACATAAAAAAATATTTTGAAGAACGAAGGATTAAAACACGTTCAAAATAAGTGACATTTAAGTAAATAAATTAGTCCAGTTGTGATTGGCGATTTGTAAAAAATAAATTTTACATTTACGATCTTGTTTAAAATTTGGGGGTTTTTCATCGATATTACAGTATTGTGAAAAAAAAAATTCTTTAATCAAATTAATTCAACTATCAAACCGTAAAATGTTTTTGCGCGGAATGATAATATATATATATATATTAAAAATAGTATTCATAAACACGCGAACTGATTATTTACGAATAATTGCATCCAGAACTAATAATTCTTCCGAGTACGTGTGTGAGTTTATTACAATTTCTATTAAAAGAATATGTAGGTACAAAGTGAAATAGTTCAATAGAATGTGTGACCCGTTTATTTTACGTGCCATTCGAAGTGAACCTTATCATTAGAATCGGATTAGTACTTCAGGTCAAATCCTAATCCAAGTAATTTTGCATTCAGCTGCTAATAGATTAGAAAGAAAAGAATAGATTAGAAAGAATAGATTAGATAGAATAGAATAGAAAGAATAGATTAGAAAGAATAGATTAGAAATAATATATTAGATTAGAAAGAATAGAAGAGATTAGAAAGAATAGAATAGATTAGAAAGAATAGCATCAACTTTGAAAAAACCCACCTCAATTAACATTATTATTACCTCTATATTTAACAACAAATTCGAGTGTATAAAGCCAGACATATTCTGGTTACATTTAATTAAAACTTGTATTTACAATTCCAATCTCTACGTTGAGTCTTATTGCTAACAAGATTACAAACAAAATAATAGTGGGAAAAAGAATTCTTGGTCTGAGTGCCAAGTAGGAGTTGCACTCAACCAAAAACTTGGTTTCTTTTGTAAGAACAAAATTGTGGCATTGTGCGAAGTAAGGAAAGTATGATCATAACATTGGCATCGTCGGTGGGAATCTAAACTGTGAAAATATACAGGTACAGGTAAAAATTACAGGTACAAAGTACAATTTAACCCTTTAACACCGAACTTTTTTGTAGGGTTTTAAGTCTAAATGCGTGTATTTGAAACGGTACGTATTCGACCCAGTCGGCGTTAGAGGGTTAAAATAATTAACAGTTCAAATGACAAAAATATGACTAGATTATTAATATTTGAATATGACGTAAGTAAATTACTTAAAGTATAAAATAAAAGGTTTATTAAAAATATTCATTAAATACAACATTAGTTATATACGTACAGGGTGTCCGAGAATTATCTGTACAATTTTTGGCTGTTATTAAAAGTCAACCATGAAGTGTAGAAATTCCAGTTTGTCCCATTTTACAGAGAATCTCATTAAGTTTTTTCTGATACCAAGTTTTGACAAGATTTTTAGAAGTTCCAGTGTGTCCGAAAATTATCTGTACAATTTCATCTTTTAATAAAATTCTTGATAATACACGTAAAATTCTTAAACAAGATTATTTAGAATCTGTATTTTCAAAAGTTTCTTTTATTAAAGTAACGTTGTTACAAACATTCGATATGTGCACCATTAGTGATTCGCAAAACATCCAATCGATACTCCAAATGTTGCCATGTACGCTGCAGCAGTGCAGCATATCCACATCAATTCGCTCAATAGCAGCTGTGATTCTTGCTTTTAAATCATCAATGTCTGTCACCCGCGTACAAAAAAGAAAAAACTTGTCAAAACGTGGTATCAGAAAAAACTTAATGAGATTCTCTGTAAAATGGGACAATACTGGAATTTCTACACTTCATGGTTGACTTTTAATAACAGCCAAAAATTGTACAGATAATTCTCGGACACCCTGTATATGATGCACATCCACGAGGAAAAATTAAATTCTCTGACGAGGTGTACTGTTGAATACATGAAAGACCTTTGAATCGCCTTTTATTTTTCCTTGTGGGTGTGTATCATTTATTTATTTCACGTGTTTGTGAAATTCACCACACACACACATATATAATATATATATATATATATTATATATATATATATATATATATATCCACGAAGGAAAAAGG
Organism: Bathynomus jamesi; assembly: GCA_023014485.1. Taxonomy (NCBI): domain Eukaryota; kingdom Metazoa; phylum Arthropoda; class Malacostraca; order Isopoda; family Cirolanidae; genus Bathynomus; species Bathynomus jamesi. Next base: position 1,676,710 of record JAJOZX010000043.1, on the reverse strand, counting down.
AAACACAGAATGGTGCTCAAGCGCTTTCGTCTAATGACATCCTCAGGAACACTGAAGTAAACAAGTTCGAAACTACACTATATATATAAGTCACAAAAAAAAAAAAAAAAAAAAATTGTAGGAGGAGCATACAAATTTATAAGGAAAAGCTACAGAGTTTTAGCACTTTGCCCCTCTTGTCTAAATCCGTTCTGAACGAATTCAAAACAGGATGAAAAGAAAAAAGGCCCTTTACAAATAATTTTGACATCAGCCAGGGCCTTTTTCGTTTGATCCTGTTGTTTTGAATTCGTTCAGAACGGATTTAGATAAGAGGGGCAAAGTGCTAAAACTCTGGTAGCTTTTCCTTATAAATTTGTATGCTCCTCCTGCAATTTTTATTTTTTATTTTATTTTTATTTTTATTTTTTTTGTGACCTATATAATATAGTCTCGAACTTGTTATTTAGTTATTTATGTCAGTTTTCTTGAGGATGTCATTAGACGAAAGCGCTTGAGCACCATTCTGCTTTTCCTTTTTCCTTCGTGGTTATTTTCATCATATATAAGAAATATTTATCATTCTTGTTGAAAACAAATTTTTCTGCCACATATCTCCCTCTTCAGTGGCACGATAATAGAGATAAAATCATAAACTTAACGAGTTAAACATTAAGACAGAGCGAGTATCATTAGTGGTTTACAGACGAACGAACGTGATGAAATAAAGTTAAAACAGTTGAAATAATATTAAAAAGTTAAAAACTTTTATATAACAAAAGCTTGCATCAATCTTGGATATATAAATCATTCCATCGCGATGCACAACATTTTCTAAACGAAAGACTGTACAAAACTAACATTATCTTTGTAACATTATCTTTGTAACATTATCTTTTTAACATTATCTTTGTAACATTATCTTTTTAACATTATCTTTTTAACATTATCTTTGTAACATTATCTTTTTAACATTATCTTTTTAATATTAACAATTTTATACAGAACACTTTCTCAGTTAGATAATTGAGAAAGTGTTTTGTACGAGATTGCAGGATAATGTTAATTTTTAACATAGAAGTATCAATCAAATTCACTGAGGGGAAAGAATCTAACGATTCTTTGGCGTTTTTAGATATTAACCTAACTAGATTGAATAATAAATTCAACACTCCAGTAGATAGAAAACCTAGCTCGACATGACTGGGAAGTTGAGAACTAATTTTTTTTTTAGCGAGATTCTTATGGTGTATAGAATTAATTGTATAAAATTTTTAATCTACTGTCCATATTATCTGTATCCTTCCTATTTGTATTTTCACCACGAAATTACTGTACTTTTCTTCAAATTTACTTTTCCAGTACTTTTTTTCCTAGATCATCTTTTTTCAAATAAGTTATCAGTGAAAAAATTTCTTGACATCTATCATCCGATTTATAGTGTCCCAACGGTCACTAACGACATTCAGTATTTTAAATTTATATTTTATAATAATTTCATTCAACAGCGAAAGTGTAAATTGATTTACTCGCCCTCCATACCCCTTTATATACCCAAAATTTACTTCCTTTTTATATTTACGAATACGCATAGAATTAAATCTTACTTCCTTCACAAAGAGAAGTTTCCCAACGATCTCATCCGATGTATGATTTATTCCTATAAGTGCGCTCGCTGTCAGGCGAGTTACATTGGTAGTACTTGTCACCAATATAAAGTAAGGATGGATGAACACCGGTGTATCTCTCACCATACATTACGCCCATTAAACAAACCTTTTAAACCATCTATAAGAGAGCAGCACTGCATTGCCACCGACCATCTCATTGACCTTTCTTCTTTCAAAATTATAAACACTGTCTGATCAATAGCAACCAACTAACCACTTCATATTTCAGAATCTTTACATACTCGTAATACAAGACTAATCCCACACCGAACGACAGTTTTCGTTTAGGGCCCGTTCAAAAATTACGTAACGCTATTTTTGCTAAAACTTGACACTCCCACCTCCTTGTAACGTTCCGTAACGCTAGACCAGACACCCTCTAAGATGTTATCTAACTCCTAATAGGGGATGTCTGGTCTAGCATTGTTACGGAACGTTATAACGGGGTGGGAGATATCAAGTTTTAGCAAAAATAGCGTTACATAATTTTTGAACGGTCCCTTAGATAATGTTGTCTATCGTGATGGAATGATTTATACCGAAGGTTTATGCAAGTTTGTTTGTCTGTAAATTTACCTTATGATTCTCACCCTATCTTAATGTTTAACTCATTACGTTTAAGATTTTATTTCTACTCGTAGTATTGTCGCACTGATGATGGAAATTTGTTTAATAAAACGTCTACTTTCAACAAGAAAAATAAGGAAACCCAAATATTTATCAATCTTGAAGGCAAGATTCCCTACAAACAAGCAACTGTTTAACTCTTCATACTTCCACTTAAATTATAACTGCAGTGATGATTATTTATATATATATATATATATAATAATATATATATATATATATATATGCGTGTGTAATCACCATTTTTTTTCCTAACACAATATTCAACTTTACACAAATGTTTGGCAATTTTTGGAAATAGTTCAGCTGGGATGTTGTTGATTTACTTCAGAGACTTTGGTCTTTAGGTCTTCAAGCGTCTTAGGCTTGGGAGAAAAGATCCTGTCTTTTATGTAACGCCACAAAAAGGAATTAGTAGGTGTGAGGTCAGGTAAGTATAGGGGGTGGCCATTCCACTCGCTCATGAAGGGAGATTTGTCGCCCGGAAAAATGCTTTCTCAAAAAGTTGCGAGTTTCACAAGCAGTATGTATGGAGGTGTTCCATCCTGCCGAAACCACTGTGAATCTGGGGTTATGCAGTTATTTCTCTTACGGAACAAATTAACTAGTTGTGGTAAGTAGAAAGTTTGTAACAATCTGACGACATGAATTTTGCATTACCGTTACTGCTTTTCTAGTTTCATTCTCAAAGAAGTAGAGACCTACTGCACCATACCACCCAAGAATGGAAGCTCTATTGGAGAGTCAGGATGACTTCCTCAGTAACAACGAAAGTTTTGCTTATTAATCTTCTTAGACAGATGTACATAACACTCGTCAGTGAAATGGATGCGCTTCATAATGTACAGCTTGTGAATTCCATTGGTTTCGCTTTTTGAACATTAGTCATTGAAATTTGTGAATTTGTGAATTTTGGAAGGAAAAAGGTTTAATTCTGTACGAGGTACACGATGCACAGATGTTCATGAAATATCGTAACTACTACTGCTGACAAACGTCGAATTGACTTCTGCGGACTGCGCGCACTAATTCCATGAATCATATTTACGTGTTGCACAGATCTTGTAAATCGTCGCCTGCCACCATTATTACCCTTATGTTGAGTGCTTACATTTTCTTTCGTTTGAAATTTTCTAACAATTTGCGATATTTTCTTCCTTACTAGGTGGATCTCTGCATCCATATTCTCTGCAAAAGTTCCTCTGCATCTACGTCACTGAATTTGTCACATGAAACCCCTCAACGGTCTTGATTTTCTGTTGGAGCTGCATTCGCGGCATCACTGTTTGAAGGTTGAGCCGCCATATTGTTTGTTTAGTATGTTGATTTACGTCGTCGTCGTCGTTGGCCTAGGCAAGCTACGGCTTGGGACCGTAGCGCATCTATCCGGTATAGGTTAACCTGGATGATGTAGCCATAAGCACTGCCGCTAGTTAAGTGCCAACCAGTGATTATCTCACTAGCCGTATTGAGTCCGTTAGGCGAAACTGCGACAGTACCAAAGGTGGAAAATATAACCTTTGGTTTTCTATTGTTTATTTGTAAAATGGACATGGTATTAGATTAAAATAATTATTTGAATATAAATAATTAACTGACAATTGTGATATATAATTAATTATGTTTACATACAATAAAATAATATAGTATACATAAAATTAGTATTAATGTGGTTCACAATTGAATTATAATGGGGTAACTAATTTAAAATGAATTTATAACTATTCCGAAATTCAAGACGGTAAAATTAACATTTATCTTGAAACTAAAATAAGAGTATTCACTACACACTCCCCCACCAGAGAGGAAGTTCAAAGAGTTCCGAACGACACTGATTTCCTCTGGACCTTTTTGGTAGCTACATGTACCTCACTTAAGGTTGATTCCAAAAACGCAGGCTTAAGACGATCGATAGAAACCTTGTCGACCTTGGAACCGCGCTGGATGAGAAATGATTTGCGCGTACGTCGGAGAACTTCATAGGGCCCGTCATATGGACATTGGAGAGGCCGTTTTGGGACAGGTACACGAACGAAAACGTGGGTGCAAGATTGGAGGGCTGGGGAAACAAAGATGTTCTGTTGGCTAGTCAATCGAGGGGGAACAGGCTGAAGGGACTGCATGTGAGAGGAAAGTGTTTGAGCGAATTCCGTAGGATCACATGACTTATCCCCTGCAGTGAAGTAGCCACCTGGTAGCCGCAGTGTTGTTCCATAGACTAGTTCAGCCGCTGTAGTCTTCAGATCACTCTTAAATGCAGAGCGAATACCAAGCAACACGAGTGGAAGCTTATCCATCCAATGGGAGTCTTCGTGACACATAAGGGATGACTTCAGCTGGCGATGGAAGCGTTCGACGAGGCCGTTAGCTTGCGGATGATACGCACAGGTATGCGCATGTACTGTACCCAACAAGCTGGTAAACTTCTTCCAAAGCGAAGACTCAAATTGGCGACCTTGGTCAGTGATGACTTTTGTCGGCAATCCAAATCTTGATACCCATCCATGAAGAAAGGCTCTTGCAACAGTGTCCGCTTGGATATCAGGAAGTGGGATGGCTTCAGGCCACCTGGAAAAGCGGTCGAGACAGGTGAGCAGATAACGTTGGCCTTGAATCACTGGAAGAGGGCCAACAATGTCTACATGAATTACCTCAAATCGCTGGGATGGGGGCGGGAATGCGTCAAAGGGGGACCTGGTGTGCCTTTGGACTTTGGCACGCTGGCAGGCAAGGCACGTTTTGGTCCAATGTTTGACATCCTTCCGCATCGAGGGCCAAACAAAGCGAGAGGTAACCAGGTGTTGCGAAGCACGGATACCAGGATGGGAGGGCTTATGAAGATCCGTGAAGACTGCTTTTCTGTGACATGGAGGGACATAAGGGCGAATAGCAGCTGTTGATACGTCGCAATAGAGGGCACAGACAATCCTGGCATACTCATTTTCTTGAGGGAAAGTGAGTGAGTGGAGTCTTCTCTGAGCAGGTCTTGTAGTTCCGTATCCTTATCTTGATCCTGTGCAATAGCATTCCACAGTGTAGAGCTGAGGGTAACAGAAGTAATCTCTATCCTTGAAAGTGCATCCGCTGGAGTGTTCAAGACACCTTTGATGTGGCGGATATCTGTGGTAAATTGCGAGATATAATCGAGTTGCCTGATGACTCTGGGAGAGTGGTTACAGCTGTTTTTTTGAAGACAGTGACCAAAGGTTTGTGGTCGGTAAAAACACAAAACTCTCGGCCTTCAAGGAAATGTTGAAATGCTTCACGTTTAAGTAAATAGCAAGAAGTTCACGTCCGAAAGCACTATAACGCGTTTGGGCTGGCTGCAGCTTTTTCGAGTAAAACGCGATGGGTGCTTGTTGACCGTTAATGGTTTGTTCCAACACTCCACCGATCGCAACATCTGATGCATCGACCGTCAGAGTTAGGGGGCATCACTGATAGGAAATGACAGAGACAATGCACTATTGATAGCATTTTTGGCATTGTCGAACGCCTGTAAACTATCGCTACACCATACCAATTTCGTTACCTTGCGTTTGTGTGTGATCATAGCGTGTAGAGGAGCAAGAACACTGGCACAGTTTTTAATGAACTTGTGGTAATAATTTACCAAACCTAGAAACCGACGTAACTCACGCTGATTATTTGGCATAGGGTAATTTTTTATCACTTCACACTTGTCCTGAAGGGGGGTAATTCCGTGCTGCGAAATCGTGTGACCAAGAAATTCCAAGGTTGGCTGTGCAAACACACACTTCGATGCATTAATAGTAACACCGTATTGTTCTAAGCGTTGAAAGAGGAGTGAAAGATGTTCCTTATGTTCCTCTTCCGTTGAGCTGGCCACAAGCAAATCATCGATGTAGGCATAAACAAAGTCTAAGCCTCTGGTGACCTCATCTATAAACCTCTGAAAGGTTTGCGCAGCATTCCGTAGCCCGAACGGCATCTTCAAAAATTCGAATAACCCAAATGGTGTACAAACTGCAGTCTTGGGAATATCCGAAGGCTCTACGGGAATGTGGTGGAAAGCCTTAACGAGATCTATTTTACTGAAGATAGATTTGCCGTGGAGAAGAGAAGTAAAGTCTTGGACATTTGGTACCGGATATCGGTCCGGGATGGTTGTCGAATTTAAAAATCGGTAATCCCCACATGGTCTCCAGTCTCCTGACTTCTTCTGGACCAGGTGTAGGGGAGAGGACCAACTGCTTTTGGAAGGTCTTATTATCCCAAGATCCAGCATAAGCTGGAATTCCGATTTGGCAGCTTTCAGTTTGTCCGGGGCAAGACGTCTGGGTTTTGCAAACACAGGGGGACCTTTTGTTGTAATGTGATGGGTAATGGTGTGCTTAATGGTATCACCCATCTGCATCGGTTGAAGAATTCCTGGATATCGCTGGAAAAGGCACTGGTACATGGAATTAGGGGGAACGAGGGAAAGTGCAGAGTTCGAGGCGTCCGGAAGGGCAACCTGTTTGGCAAGAACAGAAAGCAGTGTGGCCTGGTCGCATAAGCGTCGCTTGTTAAGATCCACCAGGAGTTTGAAATGCTGGAGGAAGTCAGCGCCGATTATGGGATGCCGCACTTGAGCACAGATGAAAATCCACTTGAAGGATCGGTGAAGGCCCAAGTTTAGTTCACGCGACTGAGTACCGTACGTGGGTATGCGTGAACCGTTAGCAGCGTATAGAGGCGGAGATTCCGAGTGCGTATGACCAGATTTTTGAGGGATTACACTGACTGACGCTCCGGTATCAACCAAGAAATTGACACCAGAGTTCCTGTCCTTTATGAATAACAGGTTGGCAGTGCGAGTACTAGACGCCATTAGGACTCGCTGCTGGGGTTTTCCGGCGAAAAATTGCAAGGGGAGATGCACTTCCTAGCCTTCTTTCCAAATTTCGAGTGGTAGAAGCAGATCTTCCCGGAACTCGAACGATGCCTCTTCGTAAATCTTGACCGAGAATGGCTTCTTTGCCGTTGATTTTGTAGCAGAGAACAACGTGGTTGAGTTGTCGACTTAACTCTTCCACTTTCAATTCCAGTTCCGATTGTGTGTTCACGTTGTTGACCGGAGCTGTGTCAATCTCCACTACTTTGTCGGCAGTTTCTGCTAGTTTATCAACTGGAGTAGCAGGATCCATAGTGGCCAAGACACGCTGAGCTGATGGAGGAAGTTTCTGCAAGAACAACTGTCTAAAGATGTCCTTATCGAAGGTTTGTGCGCGTTCGCCTAGAGCGCACTGCATAGCCCTCAGCATTTGAGTGGGCTTACGGTCTCCAAGTTCTTCTTTTGAGATTAACTGATGTAGCTTCTCACGCTCGGAGACAGTGGTGCGGCACAGGATGGCAGACTTCAGATCGTTGTACGGGTCCTCACTCGTGGAAGTAGATACGATGACGTCACGGACTTCAGAGATGATGCTCGCTGGTAGAGAGGACAAAACATGATCGTATTTCGTCCTGCTAGCGGTGATCCTTCCCAAGTTGAATTGTGATTCCACTTGGTGGAACCAAATAAATGGATCACCCGGCCAGAAGACGGGGAGCTTTACGCTCAAGTGGGAGATGGCACCAGCGTCGTCAGGCATCTTCTCCTATGCTTGCTGACGTACAAGCAAGACGACAAGTTACCAACGAAGGAGTGGAGGTTGAGACGAGCGCAGGCACAGAGCGCACGGGCAGGGGTGAGGGGCAGAGGGCACGAGCGACATTACAGTCTGATCCTAGTCGCTCGGGTGAAGGGGGTGATGGGCACGAACGACGTTACAGTCTGGTCCTAGTCGCTCGGGTGAAGGGGGTGATGGGCACGAACGACATTACAGTCTAGTCCTAGTCGTTCGGGTAAAAGGGGTAATCCAGCTCCGGGGTCACCAATTGTTGGTTTACGTCGTCGTCGTCGTTGGCCTAGGCAAGCTACGGCTTGGGACCGTAGCGCATCTATCCGGTATAGGTTAACCTGGATGATGTAGCCATAAGCACTGCCGCTAGTTAAGTGCCAACCAGTGATTATCTCACTAGCCGTATTGAGTCCGTTAGGCGAAACTGCGACAGTACCAAAGGTGGAAAATATAACCTTTGGTTTGGACATGGTATTAGATTAAAATAATTATTTGAATATAAATAATTAACTGACAATTGTGATATATAATTAATTATGTTTACATACAATAAAATAATATAGTATACATAAAATTAGTATTAATGTGGTTCACAATTGAATTATAATGGGGTAACTAATTTAAAATGAATTTATAACTATTCCGAAATTCAAGACGGTAAAATTAACATTTATCTTGAAACTAAAATAAGAGTATTCACTACAAGTATATGTATATGAGGAATAAAACCCCTAATCTATTATCTTTCTGAAGTAGAAACCCCAATGATAAAATATACATCCACTTATTAAATAACAGGCAAATAAAAATAAGAACATTTCTTGGAACATCATATATATATATATATATATATATAATATATATGTCCCAAACAATGTCCCAAAAAGTATCAACCAATTTTGTAACTAAATGTACGAAAATTTTTGCATTTTAAAATTTTTTTATTTTCCTCAAATTCTTTAATGTTTTACGTTATATGTCGGAGTTAAACTAACTTTTTTTAATTGTTAAATTTATCCAAACGTAACGGTAAAGTTTTTATAACTATCGTACGCATGGTACAAAAGATAAGAACGAATATAACTTAAATATTTCTCTGTACGAATACTTATGAGCGCCACTATATACGTGTGTGCGGAAATTTGTACTTCAACATTTGTACGACGGAAATTTATACGCCAGCATTTGTACGCCAGAACATTTATACGACTGGACCGGACTTTTTTGACTTAAGTATGCGATCTACCCATCATAATAATAGTGACTTCATTTTTTTATATAAACATAAGCACAGGTGGAAAAAATAAATAAATAAATAAAAGTAAACATTATTTAAATATTTTGAAAATAATTTCAATTTGAAGAATTTTAAATTTTATCATGTATCACAGCGCATTAAAGGATTAACAGGTAGGTAAATGGGTATTGAATAGGTACAGGTGGTTAGGTTAGGTTACATTACTTTACGTTAGGTTAGGTCTGGAGATTAATGAGAAAAAACTCGCAAGATTTGTTCTCCGATTTTCTAAATGACATTCGTTAGGTTAGGTTAGGTTTTTTAAATGCCATTCGTTCTGTATATCGCTAGTTACATTTTCTCTTAAATTGATAAGCTGAAATCTAGTTTCAATTACGCATTTAATTATTGTAATATGTAATTTCATAATTTGTGATAATTTCTATTTTAACTTACCTAGTTTCAAATTCAATTTTATTAACTCATCATGAACTTCTTGCGTATAACGTATAAATTACCGTCGTTGAAATGCTTGGCGTACAAATTTCCGGGTTTCATATATATATAATATATATATATATAGGGTGTTCCATAAATCCGGTCTCAGTAAAATTTATTTTAAATTAAATTTACAAAAGTTAATACATTATAACGAAAACAAATGCTCAAATTGGTGCCCTTGTTGATATCAGCACATGCTGATACGATGTTCCAAACTTAAACGCATACGTGCCAAAGTCTCTGGTGTGATTTGCGCATAAACAGCACGAACAATTTCCGCCTTTTTCCTGAGGAGTGTAACTTACTTCCATATCAACTATTGCGCGTTATTCTACCTGCAACAAAAAAAAGGTCCCAAATCAAGACATCAGTTTGAACATTTGTTTTACTTTTAATGTATTACTTTCGTAAAGTTAATTTAAAATAAATTTTCCTATGAGACCGGACTTATGGGACACCCTGTATATATATATATATATATATATATATATATATATATCAGTTTGTGCCTTTGACGTCCTCAGGAGAAACTTCGCCCTTTAGGAAGCATTCTTCATCACCACTTAGTCCGTTGTCAAAACCTCTCCTTTCAACACCTTCAGAAATGATCAAAAAAGTCCTCCCCTGGACCGACGGGAAAGCCTGGCGTTTCGTCAGGCATTTCTTCTGACACCACAAACGAGAAAAGAGAATCCAAAACTTTCGACGCTTCCAAAACTACTACTGGAGTCTTGTCAGAGAAGAACTCTTCATTGCTCTTTATTTACCCGAAGTGTATATATATATATATATATATTATATATATATATAATATATATATAATAACCTTTGGTTAACCTATGGTTACCTTCCCCCCGAATTGTTCATTCTGACGAAGGTCAAGCTTTTCACTCCACCTTAGACCTACAGTTTAACGTGGAATTCGAACCACGCCCCACCAGCAGCCCAGCGTCTTAACCACTAGGCCACCCAGGGTACCCATTTATCTACCAACCACTTTCTTTATTGTGTGAAAGGATGAGCAGCTGGGTTTTGCTGCGCGCCGGCTGCCGTCACCGGGTCTCGAACCCGGGGCCGATGGATTCGTAGTCAGCGACGCTCACCACACCACCACCGAGGCGCATTTTTGCGCATATATATATAAAATTATATATATGAGGTCCATGGTGTAATGGTATCGCGTCTGACCGGCAATCGGAAGATCCCGGGTTCGATTCCCAGGTGGTTACCTCATTTTTTCATTTGTTTCGTTCTCTCTCTCTCGTCTTGCGCGGAATATCTCCTATACAAGCGTCGTTCTTTACGTTATTTATACTGCGTGTTCTTTGCAGTTGAATGTATATATATATATATATATATATATATATATATATATATATATATATGTGTGTGTGTGTGTGTGTGTGTCTGCACTAAAAAGTATAGTGCCCGACTTCTCTCTCATATATATACAGTATATACATATATAACGTATGAACATTGCAGGGTTTGTCAATTATCATAATTTATTATGATTAAAAAAATATTCGTAAAAATGTTTTAATACACACACACAAAGGAGTTGAATACAAATTTTTTGGCATAACCCAAAGGCCAAAATTAATGTTTCCTAAATAGGATAATCTCTCTTACATCTCAATCATTTTAATCCGGAAATTGAGTGCAATTCCCTAATAAGAGCGTTTGTCAATCAGAACGTCTAATTAGAAATGCCTCCCTATTCAAGCTGAGGTCAAGAAGGATTAAATTCAAACCTGCTAAACAAGAGGCGGGTTTCATTTGTAATTATTCGCATACATGATGCGTGTACTTAATACGAATACTCGTACACACACGCGCGCGCGCGCATACACATGCGTACACGCGTAGCAGAGCTTTTGCGGCTCGTATACCGTTATAAAAATTAACCGAGTCTATGGTCTACAGCTATTTATATAACCATATTGAGCAAAGTTAACTTAAAAAAAAATATAAATAAATATATAAATGATTACAGGGTGGGCCATAAGTCGCTTTGCCGAAGTGAGTTTCGTTAAACTCGCTTTGGTAAGGCGACTTATGACCCACCCTGTATATAAAAAAACAACTTTGCGCAATGAATTAATGTCCTGAAAATGCAACTGAAAAAAATCCTTTCGAGTTTTGTAGTCTCATTTACGAGCAACGACGTACAAGATGAAATTAAAAATTCAGCGAAGTCAATATTAAAGTTTTTAATTAAGCATTCGTCACATATAAATACCCAATTTCTCATTGCTTTGCGTCTTTATTTTTGAGGACATCCTCACGAGTTTCAGCAAGCAGAATTCAGTCAAATGGTTAATCCTTTTTCAGTGAATTCTGTTTACGTGTAGTATACGGCAACACCCCGATTTACGCGGTTAATTCGTCCGCGGAAAGTACCGCGTTATGTGAATCAACGTTGATCGGGGAACGTAATCAATGTGAAATAAAACGTTCCGTTCTCAAATGTCAAAATGATAAAGAAAAATCTGAAAAAAACAGTGTCTTTTTGCGTGAAAATGAACTAGTTTCAATTGTGAAAACTGCAAAAAATTTAATTACGAATATGTTTAATTTTTAGCTAAAAGTACGCTCATTATTATCTTCTTTTCTAATCTGTCAAATCATCCGCGAGACCGCGACTAGCAACAGCAAAAGTTTCTCCATACGTTAACGCTTTCAAATGAATTGTCATCTCGCTACGCAGAATTCTTTTTTTTATTACAATCGTCAAGCCAAATGGATAAAAGCTGTTCGCTATTTACCATATTGTATACTGTACGTTTAATTTTTAGTTAAAATTTTTTAGTTAAAATTTTTGTAGTTAAATTTTTTTAAAATTTTTAGTTAAAAATTAACCCCTTTAATTTTGGAAAAAATATGTTGATATTTTCTACATTTTTTAAAATCGCGATTATTTTTTAAATTAACCTTGTTCCATTCAACGTTAAAAAATGCATTTGTTTTTAAAAATGTTAATTAAATAATAAAATGCAAAGAAATTTTTTTTTGTCAAAAATGTTTGCTACAAAAACGTGCAAGAGCGAATCTAAAGCATCGCTATTCGAGGATGGTATAATAAAGGTTATATCAGCGTTATGACGAATCAGCGTTGAACGAATCCGTGTTATGCGGGGTATGCCTGTATATTATTTTATATTAATTCTGTATTATGTCAATACAGGGTGTCAAAAAGAAACTCAACCCAAAATAGAAAATAAAAAGGTTAGGTTACGATCATATACGCATTCTCTAATGGGTTGAGGTTCTTTTTGAACACCCTGTACTTGTTAGGCGAGAAATCTTGATTAAGGTAAGCTGGACAGAGTTTTGCGAATGCTACATATACGTATGACGTGTGTCCTGCTTGTATGCACGTAAGGTTTACACACACACATACACACGCGCGCACACAGACTCGTATACATCTGCGTGGCAGAAGTCATACAGTTTGAACCGATTTAAGCAATTATATTTTATATAAACAATATATACAAAAATAATTTTATATAAAGTTAATTGACGAAGTAATATAAAACGTAATATAGTTAATATACAGCGCATACACATGCGTACACGCGTAGCAGAGCTTTTGCGGCTCGTATACCGTTATAAAAATTAACCGAGTCTATGGTCTACAGCTATTTATATAACCATATTGAGCAAAGTTAACTTAAAAAAAAATATAAATAAATATATAAATGATTACAGGGTGGGCCATAAGTCGCTTTGCCGAAGTGAGTTTCGTTAAACTCGCTTTGGTAAGGCGACTTATGACCCACCCTGTATATAAAAAAACAACTTTGCGCAATGAATTAATGTCCTGAAAATGCAACTGAAAAAAATCCTTTCGAGTTTTGTAGTCTCATTTACGAGCAACGACGTACAAGATGAAATTAAAAATTCAGCGAAGTCAATATTAAAGTTTTTAATTAAGCATTCGTCACATATAAATACCCAATTTCTCATTGCTTTGCGTCTTTATTTTTGAGGACATCCTCACGAGTTTCAGCAAGCAGAATTCAGTCAAATGGTTAATCCTTTTTCAGTGAATTCTGTTTACGTGTAGTATACGGCAACACCCCGATTTACGCGGTTAATTCGTCCGCGGAAAGTACCGCGTTATGTGAATCAACGTTGATCGGGGAACGTAATCAATGTGAAATAAAACGTTCCGTTCTCAAATGTCAAAATGATAAAGAAAAATCTGAAAAAAACAGTGTCTTTTTGCGTGAAAATGAACTAGTTTCAATTGTGAAAACTGCAAAAAATTTAATTACGAATATGTTTAATTTTTAGCTAAAAGTACGCTCATTATTATCTTCTTTTCTAATCTGTCAAATCATCCGCGAGACCGCGACTAGCAACAGCAAAAGTTTCTCCATACGTTAAAGCTTTCAAATGAATTGTCATCTCGCTACGCAGAATTCTTTTTTTTATTACAATCGTCAAGCCAAATGGATAAAAGCTGTTCGCTATTTACCATATTGTATACTGTACGTTTAATTTTTAGTTAAAATTTTTTAGTTAAAATTTTTGTTAAAATTTTTTTAAAAATTTGTAGTTAAAATTTTTTTAGCTAAAATTTTTTGTTAAAATTTTTTTAGTTAAAATTTTTGTAGTTAAATTTTTTTTAAATTTTTAGTTAAAAATTAACCCCTTTAATTTTGGAAAAAATATGTTGATATTTTCTACATTTTTTAAAATCGCGATTATTTTTTAAATTAACCTTGTTCCATTCAACGTTAAAAAATGCATTTGTTTTTAAAAATTTTAATTAAATAATAAAATGCAAAGAAATTTTTTTTGGTCAAAAATGTTTGCTACAAAAACGTGCAAGAGCGAATCTAAAGCATCGCTATTCGAGGATGGTATAATAAAGGTTATATCAGCGTTATGACGAATCAGCGTTGAACGAATCCGTGTTATGCGGGGTATGCCTGTATATTATTTTATATTAATTCTGTATTATGTCAATACAGGGTGTCAAAAAGAAACTCAACCCAAAATAGAAAATAAAAAGGTTAGGTTACGATCATATACGCATTCTCTAATGGGTTGAGGTTCTTTTTGAACACCCTGTACTTGTTAGGCGAGAAATCTTGATTAAGGTAAGCTGGACAGAGTTTTGCGAATGCTACATATACGTATGACGTGTGTCCTGCTTGTATGCACGTAAGGTTTACACACACACATACACACGCGCGCACACAGACTCGTATACATCTGCGTGGCAGAAGTCATACAGTTTGAACCGATTTAAGCAATTTATTTTATATAAACAATATATACAAAAATAATTTTATATAAAGTTAATTGACGAAGTAATATAAAACGTAATATAGTTAATATACAGCGCATACACATGCGTACACGCGTAGCAGAGCTTTTGCGGCTCGTATACCGTTATAAAAATTAACCGAGTCTATGGTCTACAGCTATTTATATAACCATATTGAGCAAAGTTAACTTAAAAAAAAATATAAATAAATATATAAATGATTACAGGGTGGGCCATAAGTCGCTTTGCCGAAGTGAGTTTCGTTAAACTCGCTTTGGTAAGGCGACTTATGACCCACCCTGTATATAAAAAAACAACTTTGCGCAATGAATTAATGTCCTGAAAATGCAACTGAAAAAAATCCTTTCGAGTTTTGTAGTCTCATTTACGAGCAACGACGTACAAGATGAAATTAAAAATTCAGCGAAGTCAATATTAAAGTTTTTAATTAAGCATTCGTCACATATAAATACCCAATTTCTCATTGCTTTGCGTCTTTATTTTTGAGGACATCCTCACGAGTTTCAGCAAGCAGAATTCAGTCAAATGGTTAATCCTTTTTCAGTGAATTCTGTTTACGTGTAGTATACGGCAACACCCCGATTTACGCGGTTAATTCGTCCGCGGAAAGTACCGCGTTATGTGAATCAACGTTGATCGGGGAACGTAATCAATGTGAAATAAAACGTTCCGTTCTCAAATGTCAAAATGATAAAGAAAAATCTGAAAAAAACAGTGTCTTTTTGCGTGAAAATGAACTAGTTTCAATTGTGAAAACTGCAAAAAATTTAATTACGAATATGTTTAATTTTTAGCTAAAAGTACGCTCATTATTATCTTCTTTTCTAATCTGTCAAATCATCCGCGAGACCGCGACTAGCAACAGCAAAAGTTTCTCCATACGTTAACGCTTTCAAATGAATTGTCATCTCGCTACTCAGAATTCTTTTTTTTATTACAATCGTCAAGCCAAATGGATAAAAGCTGTTCGCTATTTACCATATTGTATACTGTACGTTTAATTTTTAGTTAAAATTTTTTAGTTAAAATTTTTGTTAAAATTTTTTTAAAAATTTGTAGTTAAAATTTTTTTAGCTAAAATTTTTTGTTAAAATTTTTTTAGTTAAAATTTTTGTAGTTAAATTTTTTTTTAAATTTTTAGTTAAAAATTAACCCCTTTAATTTTGGAAAAAATATGTTGATATTTTCTACATTTTTT
Organism: Bathynomus jamesi; assembly: GCA_023014485.1. Classification (NCBI taxonomy): domain Eukaryota; kingdom Metazoa; phylum Arthropoda; class Malacostraca; order Isopoda; family Cirolanidae; genus Bathynomus; species Bathynomus jamesi. Next base: position 1,660,566 of record JAJOZX010000043.1, on the reverse strand, counting down.
AAAATCGCGATTATTTTTTAAATTAACCTTGTTCCATTCAACGTTAAAAAATGCATTTGTTTTTAAAAATTTAATTAAATAATAAAATGCAAAGAAATTTTTTTTGTCAAAAATGTTTGCTACAAAAACGTGCAAGAGCGAATCTAAAGCATCGCTATTCGAGGATGGTATAATAAAGGTTATATCAGCGTTATGACGAATCAGCGTTGAACGAATCCGTGTTATGCGGGGTATGCCTGTATATTATTTTATATTAATTCTGTATTATGTCAATACAGGGTGTCAAAAAGAAACTCAACCCAAAATAGAAAATAAAAAGGTTAGGTTACGATCATATACGCATTCTCTAATGGGTTGAGGTTCTTTTTGAACACCCTGTACTTGTTAGGCGAGAAATCTTGATTAAGGTAAGCTGGACAGAGTTTGCGAATGCTACATATACGTATGACGTGTGTCCTGCTTGTATGCACGTAAGGTTTACACACACACATACACACGCGCGCACACAGACTCGTATACATCTGCGTGGCAGAAGTCATACAGTTTGAACCGATTTAAGCAATTATATTTTATATAAACAATATATACAAAAATAATTTTATATAAAGTTAATTGACGAAGTAATATAAAACGTAATATAGTTAATATACAGCGCATACACATGCGTACACGCGTAGCAGAGCTTTTGCGGCTCGTATACCGTTATAAAAATTAACCGAGTCTATGGTCTACAGCTATTTATATAACCATATTGAGCAAAGTTAACTTAAAAAAAAATATAAATAAATATATAAATGATTACAGGGTGGGCCATAAGTCGCTTTGCCGAAGTGAGTTTCGTTAAACTCGCTTTGGTAAGGCGACTTATGACCCACCCTGTATATAAAAAAACAACTTTGCGCAATGAATTAATGTCCTGAAAATGCAACTGAAAAAATCCTTTCGAGTTTTGTAGTCTCATTTACGAGCAACGACGTACAAGATGAAATTAAAAATTCAGCGAAGTCAATATTAAAGTTTTTAATTAAGCATTCGTCACATATAAATACCCAATTTCTCATTGCTTTGCGTCTTTATTTTTGAGGACATCCTCACGAGTTTCAGCAAGCAGAATTCAGTCAAATGGTTAATCCTTTTTCAGTGAATTCTGTTTACGTGTAGTATACGGCAACACCCCGATTTACGCGGTTAATTCGTCCGCGGAAAGTACCGCGTTATGTGAATCAACGTTGATCGGGGAACGTAATCAATGTGAAATAAAACGTTCCGTTCTCAAATGTCAAAATGAAAGAAAAATCTGAAAAAAACAGTCTTTTTGCGTGAAAATGAACTAGTTTCAATTGTGAAAACTGCAAAAAATTTAATTACGAATATGTTTAATTTTTAGCTAAAAGTACGCTCATTATTATCTTCTTTTCTAATCTGTCAAATCATCCGCGAGACCGCGACTAGCAACAGCAAAAGTTTCTCCATACGTTAACGCTTTCAAATGAATTGTCATCTCGCTACGCAGAATTCTTTTTTTATTACAATCGTCAAGCCAAATGGATAAAAGCTGTTCGCTATTTACCATATTGTATACTGTACGTTTAATTTTTAGTTAAAATTTTTTAGTTAAAATTTTTGTTAAAATTTTTTTAAAAATTTGTAGTTAAAATTTTTTTAGTTAAAATTTTTTGTTAAAATTTTTTTAGTTAAAATTTTTGTAGTTAAATTTTTTTTTTAAATTTTTAGTTAAAAATTAACCCCTTTAATTTTGGAAAAAATATGTTGATATTTTCTACATTTTTTAAAATCGCGATTATTTTTTAAATTAACCTTGTTCCATTCAACGTTAAAAAATGCATTTGTTTTTAAAAATGTTAATTAAATAATAAAATGCAAAGAAATTTTTTTTTGTCAAAAATGTTTGCTACAAAAACGTGCAAGAGCGAATCTAAAGCATCGCTATTCGGGGAATGGTATAATAAAGGTTATATCAGCGTTATGACGAATCAGCGTTGAACGAATCCGTGTTATGCGGGGTATGCCTGTATATTACTTTATATTAATTCTGTATTATGTCAATACAGGGTGTTCAAAAAGAAACTCAACCAAAATAGAAAAAAAAGGTTAAGTTACGATCATATAAGCATTCTCTAATGGGTTGAGGTTCTTTTTGAACACCCTGTACTTGTTAGGCGAGAAATCTTGATTAAGGTAAACTGGACGGAGTGTTGCGAATGCTACATATACGTATGACGTGTGTCCTGCTTGTATGCACGTAAGGTTTACACACACATACACACGCGCGCACACAGACTCGTATACATCTGCGTGGCAGAAGTCATACAGTTTGAACCGATTTAAGCAATTATATTTTATATAAACAATATATAAAAAAATAATTTTATATAAAGTTAATTGACGAAGTAATATAAAACGTAATATAGTTAATATACAGAGTGTCCATAAATTATCCTTACAAATTCACTCGAAATTTTAAGTGCAAAGTTAATTTATGGGCACCCTGTAATTATAGAAAGTTTCACCTCATACCACATACTGTACGGACTCCCCTGTACTGTACAACCCCGTGATGCATCTTGCCCCTCCACTCCGGAGAATGATTCAAAGTTGACAATGGATGATTGCAACATAAATTCGCAGCTGATTCGCGCGAGCGAAATAGCGTCATAAAATGACTGCGATTGACGCCACATTTGGAATGACGCATTTTAAGAATAGAATTAAAAAAATATTTGAAAGTATATGTGACGCCATGAAGAAGCACTAAAATTGTAAAACACACACACACACACACACACACGTCTGGCTTCCTTACAGAACCGCGACATTTTCACACTACCTCACATTCAATTCCGTATTGCGACACTTTCCTACTTTTAAAAACTTTAACAAAACCTAATTTAATCGTACCTAACCTAGCGCAACTTAGCCCAACTTTAATTATATCACCTTTTTTCATTATAAAAGATAGCATTTATAAAGATAATTCACCGCGACACCGCAAATATCCGGATACTCGCGTTCGTGTCGCGACGGGCTCTGTGTGTATCCAAGATCGTCTCGATTCTGTAGATAAGACACGTACACACATTCAAATTACACAATAAATAACCTGAATAATATCAAGCATCATCTGATCAGTCATGCGTAGCTGGCTACGAGGACGGGATGAGAGTAGAAAGCAACTATCTCTGACAACAATTCTCCCAAATGAGGCAGGATGTCGCAGAGGGGCGAACACGTCGATTTTGAATACTTGTGAGTGATGTAAATTATATGGTATGAATTTCACAATTAAACACGTGAAATTAGTAAATTAATAAATGATACACACCCATAGGGAAAAGAAAACTATTTTAAGACTTTCCGTGTATTTCAACACCTCGTCAGGGAATGACGAGGTGTTGAAATACACGGAAGGCCTTGGAATAGTTTTCTTTTTTCCTTGCGAGTGTGTATTATATATACACGAGAGAGAGAGAGAGAGAGAGAGAGAGAGAGAGAGAGAGAGAGAGAGAGAGAGAGAGTTGCGAATTCATTCAAATTAAAGCGAGTCCACCGTATAACTGAATCACGTCCATCCATTGAAGGTAGAAAGAAGTTCACACAAAGAGAAACGCCAAAAACTATCTTTGAACTGGTCCATTGTGGACCTTTATGAAGTAAAGCGCATTTCCCTTCAACGAAGTAAAAGACCGTTAGAAGCTCAAAATTGGGTCGTATTGCTTTAGTCTCTGAAGCAAATAAATAAATAAAAAGGAGAAGTAAACCATAAGGTACGTGCAAAACTATTTAACACGTTCATACAAAGTTTGTTTTTAAATATTTTGTGGTGCAGATGCTATATATATATATATATATATATATATATATGTGTGTGTGTGTGTGGTGTGTGTGTGTGAAGGGATTTCGAATACAAGTTCAGTTTACAGCTCTCTCAAACTTAATAATAATAATGATAATATCATTATTATTATTATTATTATATTATTATTATTATTATTACGGTATACACATACCCAGGACTATCGTATAATCCACTTTCCCATATACCCGAGGACATGAAGAGTGGGACTGTGGGGCCTATAATATACACACACACACACACACATTTGGTCCACATGACATTCTATTGACCCTTTTATTACCTTAACAACCTAATGTAACCGAGCCTAACCTAATAATGAGTCAGGAGGACCAGAAAATGGAACAGCGTTGAAGCCAAAGGAATGAATCTCACTGCTCTATCATTAATACCAACACCATCGGCAATCGAACCCACAACCTCAGTATCCCCGCTTATAAGGAAACTGTGTTACCCACTGAGCCTAATTTAACTTACATTAATCTACCCTAACCCGGCATGAAGGACAACATGGAATGCAACATTGCTGAGAATGTGCAACATGACAATTGTAGGCCAAGGCCAAGCATACATTTTTTCTTTTGAGTAATTCCTCTTAAACGCATCTAGTTTTCTTCTCAAAATTAACGGTAACTATCCTATTTAAAATTGGCTATTTATATATTGACATTTATTGGCAGAAGACTGACAAATATTATGCGTGTCTATAACTTTCTTCAGCGTGAAGTGTGCCGAGGAAATAACTTGAGGATAAACCTTAAAAATAATAAACTACTATCGTAAGTAATATTTATGTATTTAAAAATCTATTTCATTTTTAATTAAATGTTAAATTATTTTAAATATATACGCTACACGTGCAATTACTTCAAGACTAGTACAATACCCGTCGCTTCGCTGACGGTTAACTAAAGACCCGCCCTACGTGCGGGTAGTAAAACATATCCAAGTAGAGGGCCGGAATATTTTTTGTAGTTCGAAGGCTGTTATTAGCTGTTGTTAGCTAGGTTAATTGAATGGTATGGTTAGGTTAGGTTAGGTTAGGTTAGGTTAGTTGGTTAGGTTGAGGCGTGATATTTTCGTTAAAGCTTAACCTAACCTAACTTAACCTAACCAATCGTCAAGGGCGTACAGTTGACCTAACCGGGCATTCAACGCCCAGGTGCACAACCTCGGGACCTAATCAATATGTGTGTGAAGTTTTATGTTTGTAACTGCTTTCATTTTGGAGCTATGGCTGGAACAGACACACACACACACACACACACACACACACACACGCACGCACGTACACACGCTGAAACACACACACGCACGCACGCACACACGCTGAAACACACAAACGCACGCACGCACGCACGCACACACGCTGAAAGTGTGACGGACAGACGGACGGACGGCTCTCTTATTATAGTATAGATTATGTTAAATATTAATTCTTAACCATTTTTCATTTAAACCAAAAATATGGTTTTAGAAACAAGTTTCAAGAAACCTTAAGTGTATAATATATATATATATGTGTATGTGTGTGTGTATATATATATATATATATAATATATATATATATATATATATATATATAATGTTATAATGTTATAATGTTTCAGACCAACAAAGACCCTAGGATCCACTCATGGCTGGTCTACCTATCTGTGTTCGTAATCGTGTATTGTGTATACACATACGAGGAAAAGTGTAGGTGTGGCTGTAAAGACTGTACAGTAATGTAGAAATGTGTGTGCACCCATTATGGGTCTCCCATTTAAAGGTGTTTGTGGGGCAAGTGAAGATCATGAGTTTTCAATACCTCACAGTACTATGGGGGGCACCGCTCGGCAGAGGAATCTCTTTAAATGGGGTGTGTAAGGACAGAGAGTATCCCCTAACCCAAGACGCTGCCTCCCTATATCCCACAACACTTGTGTTGAGCTGTGGGATCTATCCCCACAAAGCCTTAATTTTACTACCTTAAACTATACCCTTTCTATCAACATGTGCGTCCAATCGATTCTTAAACATGTTTATAGACGTGCTACTAATTACTTCTACCGGCAAACTATTCCAGCTATTTACTATTCTATGCGTAAAAAAGTTTTTCGCAACTGCTGTCTCGAACCTTCTACTTGTCAACTTACACCCGTTATTTCTAGTCCTATTATATTGAGATATTTCGAAAAAGCTATCTCTATCTACGTTATCAAACCCATTCATAATTTGAAAACCTAGATTAGATCACCCTTAACCTCCTAGTCTCGAGTGTAGTCAATTTTAACTCTTTAAGCCTATCCTCGTACGACTTTGACCTAAGAGACGGAATCATCTTAGTTGCTCGTCTTGAACTCTTTCGATTTTGTCTATCTTTGCGCATATGCGGATTCCAAAATTGGACCGCGTACTCCAAATGGGGTCTAACTAATGATTTATAAAGAGGAACTATAATATCGCGCGATTGTACTCAAAATTTCGAGCTAAAAACCTAATACTTTGTTCGCCTTATTGACCGCCGCTGTACTTTGTTTCGCTACTTTTAAATCACCAGTGACTATAACTCCTAAATCTTTTCCTGCTCTACGCTTGTTAAATCTTTCCCTGACATACTATACGCAAAATTACCGTTACGCGAACCTATGCATAATTTTGCACTTATCCACGTTAAATCTCATTTGCCATGTGACTGACCAATCAACGATTTTATTCAGATCTTCCTGAATTTTACCTCTATCTTCGTCATTAATCGCCCTACCACCCAGCTTCGTGTCATCCGCAAACTTTGAAACTGTACTGACTAGGCCGACATCTAAATCGTTAATATATATAAGAAAAAACAAGGGGCCCAATACAGAACCCTGAGGAACGCCACTCGCTACATTAGCCCAACACGACTCCGCTCCATCAACGACCACCCTCTGTTTCCTGCCTCGCAACCATTCTTCTAGCCAATTTATTACTACACCCCTGATTCCATGAGCCTTAGTTTTTCAATCAGTCTTTTGTGCGGCACGTGTCAAACGCTTTTTGAAAATCTAAATACACTACATCAACCGCCCGATGTCTATCGTAAACGTTAACCACGCTTTGGAAAAATTCTAAAAGATTAGTTAAGCAAGATTTGTTTCGCCTAAAACCGTGCTGCGTATTTCTGACCAGATTATGCACTTCTAAGTGTTCGACTATACGATCCCTAATTATTGATTCCAGTAGCTTACCTACAACAGACGTTAAACTGATTGGCCTATAATTTCCCGCCGCACCTTTATCGCCTTCTTAAAGATAGGTGTTACGTTTGCTAACTTGAAATTATCTGGTACGCACCCTCAGAAATAGACGCATTAAAAATCTTTGTTAGCGGCACAACAATGCTATCTTTTAATTCTTTTAGTTGTATGGGATATATGGAATCCGGACCCGGTGATTTACGCGTTTTCATTTTATCAATATAGCGCATTACTTCCCCTTCACTAACGACAATATTATCCAAAATATTACCATTATCAAAAGGTATTATGTCTATGACCGTAGGGATATTCGTTACATCTTCTATAGTAAAAACTGACGTAAAAAATTCGTTTAGCAAGGTAGCCATTTCCTTGTTTTCAGAGACTAGATCTCCATTTACATTTTTAATGGACCTAAGACACTTTTTACTGGATTTCTATTATTGACGTATTGAAAGAATCGCTTGGGATTTTCTTTACCGTCACGAGCTATGGAGATTTCAAATTCGCGTTTTGACTTTTTTATTACACTTTTAGCTTCACGCCTTAGAGATATGTAGTGTTTCGTAACAACAGATTATCTTTATCGGACTTGTATAGCCTATAAGCCCTCTCTCTACTCTTTATAATGTCTCCTACTCTAGAAGTAAACCACAAGGGCTTGTTGTTTACTTTCGCACGCTTAATTTTGTACGGTACACATTCCTCATTTATAGTCCTAAATACCGTTACGAACGATTCCCACATTAGTTTTGCGTTGGAGTTCCCCATTACGTTTCCCAATTGACGTGTGAAAATTTATTTCGAAATTTACTAAAGTCTGCGTGCTGGAAGCTAGGAATTTTAGTCGAGTTAGTTATATATATATATAAGGTGAGTCAAAAGTCTGGAAAAATAGGAACTATGCTTTTCAATGCAAATGTATATGTATATTTGCATTGAAAAGCATAGTTCCTATTTTTCCAGACTTTTGACTCACCTTATATTATATATAATATTATATATATATATACATTCAACTGCAAAGAACACGCAGTATAAATAACGTAAAGAACGACGCTTGTATAGGAGATATTCCGCGCAAGACGAGAAAGAGAAAAACAACAAATGAAAAAATGAAGTACCACCTGGGAATCGAACCCGGGATCTTCCGATTGCCGGTCAGACGCGATACCACTACACCATGGTCTTCACTCTTCCAAATGCCGTAATTCCTCTACATACTCGCAGAAACCAATGCCCCAAGGGGACACCTCCCGCATGCCGTAACATTATATACATTCAACTGCAAAGAACACGCAGTATATATATATATATATATACACACACACACATATATATATATATATATATATATATATATACACACACACACATATATATATATATATATACACACTTAAGGTTTCTTGAAACTTGTTTCTAAAACCATATTTTTGGTTTAAATGAAAAATGGTTAAGAATTAATATTTAACATAATCTATACTATAATAAGAGAGCCGTCCGTCCGTCTGTCCGTCACACTTTCAGCGTGTGTGCGTGCGTGCGTGCGTGCGTTTGTGTGTTTCAGCGTGTGTGCGTGCGTGCGTGTGTGTGTTTCAGCGTGTGTACGTGCGTGCGTGTGTGCGTGCGTGCGTGTGTGTGTTTCAGCGTGTGTACGTGCGTGCGTGTGTGCGTGCGTGCGTGTGTGCGTGTGTGTCCCCTTTTTGGTGTACCTTTTTTGGTATTTAGTGGTCAAAAAAAGAGCCAGTAAGTTTCCGGTTAGTGTCTATGAGGTCCCCAACTTGCAACCAAATTCTGAAAGGAACTTTTTCTTAACCCTATTTGATACGTAATAAAAAACAAAACTGTCTAAATTTTTATGTCCTACAAAACTTTACTGTTTACAGCGTATATCGAAGGCTGACAACCAGGAAAGGTTATGTCCATTTTGGGCCAAAAATGAGTTAAGTCCACTACTTAGTTTGTTATTGAGTGTAGTTCCCTGCCAGAAGTGTTGATGTCAAAGACCAAAGCAATATAATTTGAAAGATCATTCAATAGCTTTCCTTTTTCATTTTTTTGGATCACTGAAACTAAAACTCATTTTTCTCAAAACCTTGATTTTGGACATTACCAGTTCTGGTTGTCAGCCCTCGAATTATTATATAGACCCTTTTTCATAGACAGAGAATTCCTTCAACACTCTACTGACCTAACCTAACTTAATCTAACACCACAAAAACCTGTCGACAAAATATCGTTAGCCTGTTCTAAAGCAAATATAATATACTATATATGAAAAATTTAAAATTTTTATGAAAAATTTAAACATTTTGGTCTAGTATTGAAGAGTAACCCTCATTCTGAACTTTGTAACTGTAATCCTTCTGAATAAAATACGGTTATTGCATTATTGATACTCTTTATCCCTTAGAAATTTATATAAATACCAGCTATAAATACTTCTTTTAAGCTCGGTTATTCGGTTAAGCTACGTACTATAATATATATATATATATATATATATATATATATATATATATATATATATAGTACGTAGCTTAACCGAATAACCGAGCTTAAAGAAGTATTTATAGCTGGTATTTATATAAATTTCTAAGGGATAAAGAGTATCAATAATGCAATAACCGTATTTTATTCAGAAGGATTACAGTTACAAAGTTCAGAATGAGGGTTACTCTTCAATACTAGACCAAAATGTTTAAATTTTTCATAAAAATTTTAAATTTTTCATATATAGTATATTATATTTGCTTTAGAACAGGCTAACGATATTTTGTCGACAGGTTTTTGTGGTGTTAGATTAAGTTAGGTTAGGTCAGTAGAGTGTTGAAGGAATTCTCTGTCTATGAAAAAGGTCTATATAATAATTCGAGGGCTGACAACCAGAACTGGTAATGTCCAAAATCAAGGTTTTGAGAAAAATGAGTTTTAGTTTCAGTGATCCAAAAAAATGAAAAAGGAAAGCATATTGAATGATCTTTCAAATTATATTGCTTTGGTCTTTGACATCAACACTTCTGGCAGGGAAACTACACTCAATAACAAACTAAGTAGTGGACTTAACTCATTTTTGGCCCAAAATGGACATAACCTTTCCTGGTTGTCAGCCTTCGATATACGCTGTAAACAGTAAAGTTTTGTAGGACATAAAAATTTAGACAGTTTTGTTTTTTATTACGTATCAAAATAGGGTTAAGAAAAAGTTCCTTTCAGAATTTGGTTGCAAGTTGGGGACCTCATAGACACTAACCGGAAACTTACTGGCTCTTTTTTGACCACTAAATACCAAAAAAGGTACACCAAAAAGGGGACCTATAAGGTCAATGTTAGAAACTGTTTATTTCTTGAAACAATAAAACTACATAAAAGGTCATTTAAGTACCTTAATTTAAAGGTTTTATGAACTCTTCTGTTTACAGTGTTGGTCCTTTGAAAAGATAAGTTGTTCTCGTTTGTTCCCTATGTTTACAATCATAGAAGTATTCCCTCTCCCCCAACCCTTATTTTTGTTCAGCATACCGTCGTCTTAACTCTCAGCTACTATCGTTGGGTCAGTTCTGACCCTGAGTACATTTGTTTATTTTATCATGAGAAATAATGATAGTAGTTAAGGGTTAAAACTACAAAATGATATTTTAACTTGGACAAAAGTTGGTTCTGACCTCACCATTTATTATCTAGGGGTACAGACCCAAATGGGTTAGATTATTTCAACATATCGCTTTTGGATTTTTGCTATACCCCCTTGTAGGGCCTAGTTTCCTAATTTTCCCTTCTTATATGGCTTAGAATCATTTCCAGCATATCTTCTTGTGTCAGCTCTATGTATGATGTCCCATACTTTAACTTTCTTCAATTCCTTTATCGTAATTATTATTATTTACACCCTGAGAGAAGGTTCGAAATTCTTCTAAAACTGCGATAGTTCTTTGCGCTGTAAATTGTTATGTGGAGTTCAGCCACATTAGGTAAATCTGTTACCTTCTTGAAAAGTTAACACTGCTATTAAGATTAACGAACCCTTCTGCCAAGGGGTTGTAAGTATGAATTGGTGTTAGCTGGCCTAAAAAAAAAATGTGCCAAATTGAGAGAAAGGCGAGTAGCAGCACTGTACTCTAGAAAGGCGAGTAGCGGCACTGTACTCTAGAAAGGCGAGTAGCGGCACTGTACTCTAGAAAGGCGAGTAGCGGCACTGTACTCTAGAAAGGCGAGTAGCGGCACTGTACTCTAGAAATGAACGCGAGAACTTGTACTGCCAGAAATTAATTTCGACAGGACACAGTAAAAAAAAAGCAAACGACAAAAATTTTTGAAGAGCTTTTGATATACTCAAAGTATTCCGATTAATATTTTAAAACAGAAACATCAAGATTAGATAGGTTTTCGTCCTAAGAATGTACCTGACAGATATTTTTGTCTCAATTTTGTAAACAAATCCATTATGTGGTATTAGATAAGAAGGTTCGACTTTCAACTTAGCCTTTACCAACAAAACTAAACGCACTTTGCAGACACACACACATTTACGAGATTTAAATTAAATAAAGACAAAAAAAAAGGAATAAATAAATCTTTAACTTCGGTAAGGGGAAGGGGGGGGAGGGGGAAGAGGGGAGAGGTGATGTGTACTCGTACGTATATGAAAATAATGTTTTGAAATTTTCCGCAAGACTAACTGTGTATTAAATGAATCAAATTCATGCAATCATGCACAAACAATAAATGAATAATATATATATACAGACACATATATATATATATATATATATATAATTATATATATATATATATATATATATATATATATTATATATATACACTGTATATTACATTACAACTTTATAAATCATTAAAAATGGAATAAGTCATTCGTTCGTTTTTTGCAAACAGTTCCATGTCATTTATTTGAAAATATAATGCAGAAAAGTTTATATTTACACTATAAAACAAAGTGAATGAGGGAATTGTAAAAAGCTTCTACAGGGTGTCCCATAAGTCCGGTCTCATAGGAAAATTTATTTTAAATTAAATTTACAAAAATGAGTTACACTGGTGAGGAAAAGGCCTCGGCCTTCGCCTTCGCGTTTTCCTCATAAGTGTAACTCGCTTCCATATTAACCACTGCTTGTAATTCTACCTGCAACAAAAAAAAAGGTCCCCAAACAAGACATCAATTTGAATATTTGTTTTAATTTTAATGCATTACTTTTGTAAACTTAATTTAAAATAAATATTCCTAAGAGACCGGACTTATGGGACACCCTGTGTATATGAACTTTTCCTATACTGCTCTTATTAGAAATTAATGCTTTTCAATTGTAGCAGGATTCTCAAGAAGAATAGATAATAGATAGACAGATACTAGATAGATAATAGATAGATAGATAGACAGAAAACGAATAAAAGAATAAAATTGGGTTATAGTAATCGTTGAGGAGGGCCAAAAACTGGCACAGCGCTCAGGCCAAACTATTACGTCCCAGGGTGATAACACTTGGATTATTATGATTATTATTATTATCAGTACTATCGGGAGTTAAATGAAAACGGGGTTACCCACTGATCTACGGTCTCTGGTGTAAACTTGAGAGCGTTTAATGTCATGTTACAAACAAACATTTCTCAAAAGTGGGTACAGTACACTCTCGAAAGTGTGAAGACTGTCCAAAAAAGCTTTCTTAAAACGAATGTTACAACAATATAGTGGTGAGGATCTTGGGGCTAACTCTCCCATAACGGGAAAGGGTTCATATGCTGCTGGGAAAAATTCGTCAATATTGAACAGGATTATCTCTGTTTACTCGAAAGTACTTGTCAGTATATGGTTGGATCAGTGGTCCCAATACCATGTGGAATTGTGGGTTTAGGAAGTTTCGTTATTTAAAGAAAAAAAGATAGATTGGCTGAAGAGATTCATTTGCAAGATAGATTGGCTGAAGAGATTCATTTGCAAGATAGATTGGCTGAAGAGATTCATTTGCCGATAATCAAAAGAAAAGAAAGCTTACCAACCTGCCATGCTAACTATTTTATATACTTTACAGGATAGAAAAGCGATATCATAGATGGTATAGGAAGCGTCATATATATGCGCCTCGGTGGTGTAGTGGTTAGCGTCGCTGACTACGAATCCATCGGCCCCGGGTTCGAGACCCGACGGGAGCCGGCGCGCAGCAAAACCCAGCTGTTCATCCTTCCACACAATAAAGAAAGTGGTTGGTAGATAAATGGGTACCCTGGGTGGCCTAGTGGTTAAGACGCTGGGCTGCTGGTGAGGCGTGGTCCGGATTCCACGTTAAACTGTAGCTCTAAGGTGGAGTGAAAAGCTTGACCTTCGTCAGAATGAACAAGTCGGGCGGAAGCTAACCAAGGGTTATATAATATATATATATATATGTAGATAGAGAGAGAGATACAAAACTACCCCCACCAGAATTTGAACCCGGGACCTGAGTAGTAATCGTCAGCATTACGACCACACCACGACGAGGTAAATGTTAACACAACTTGTCATATATTTAAACAACCCGAAGAAACGCATAACGCTTTCGCGTTCAGAGGTGTTTTACATGTTAACCCATCCCCGCACTCAAGCTAATGACAGCATTTAATTCAAATCTCTCTGGTGTAACATCGGGGTACCATAAATGGAATAACACGCATGAGCACGCGTCGTCATGCGTGGGGCAACAAACTTGACCTTCATCAGAATGAACAATCTGCGCTGAAATAAAACCAAGGTCACCAAGATTATAATTATATACATGCAGTATATTATAACGACATCTAAATAATATAAAGTAGTCATAAATCATTACGAATATTTCCTAAATCCGAGATATAAAAATATTAGTAATAAATAAACCAGTTTTAAAATTTATTTTAAAAATTACACTTTTATGTCCAGTTATCACGTTATCAATTTGGTTCTTTTACTACATACACACGTACGCACGCACACAGCTATATATACACATACATATATATATTAGTGAATGACGTACTGCGTTCTATTTGATCACGAGACTACTACTTAGATAAGTGTATATGAACATATCATTTGGGGTGTTTACCCAGAGATTATATTGGGGCAGGAGATTTCTGGGTCATATGCCCTCCAGTATGTACTGTACCAACTATTTTTATCTTTAACATGCTTTGGGGACAAATGAAAACAGACTGGACATACGAATTATATACATGAATAACGTGCAAAAATGTTATTTACCGAAGCTTTCAGGTCTCACCCTACCATTTGATGACACTTGGCTAAAAACTACTCCATGTAAAATAAAATGGGGCCCAGGACAAGAAAATTAGACCACCAATGAATTTCGGGCCCGCAAAGTACTGCAAAAAAAATTTAAAAATGAAGAAAAGAACGGAGGTCATGCAAAAGAGCAAACGCCAACTTTGTTGGTTCACTTGGATGGAAAAATGGTACAAAGTCTCACTGGTAAGGATATGGTGGATCGATTCTCTATTAATGTTACTACTCCATCGGTCGTAAAATTGCTCAGTGCTCAAACTCTCCTCACGGACTGGAGAAGCAACGGCATCACCTGTAGCCGCTTCATCAGACGCGTAGAACATCAAAGACAAAGTTTTACCATGAATTTGGACACAACTTCCAGCAACACCAATCATAAATATCGGTACCCGCATTCTTCTAGAGCAGTGATGGCGAACCACTGACCGGCTGGTCAAGTACTGACCCACGAGGCAATTTTTAGTGACCCACGAGCTCTTATTTAAATAAAATATGACTAATTTTTAATATTTTCTGCTTTACAGTTTTAAAATTATTTTATTCTCACACCGAAATAAACAGCTGATACACAATGAGACGTTTTTAAACGTATAGTATACGTATGGAATTAGTTAACTTCCAAGAAAGTTCAGAATGGAAGACTAAATTTATTGATCTTAATCTGAAGTTACAAGAAAAGGAATTGGAGTCGTCAATTTTAGGTGTAACCAGAGAACAACAATCAATAGAAAGAGTAGAGAATCTTATTCTTGCAGAATGGAACTCTTTACCAAATTCTTTTGCATCAGTGAAAAATGCATTAGCTCTGCTAACAATGTTTGGTTCATCTTATTCATGTGAACAGTTGTTTTCCTCCATGAATTTCGTCAAATCCACTACTAGGAATCGCCTTGGCACAGATACGAGTGCTGCATGTGTGAGACTAAAGACAACTAAATATAAACCTCAGATCAAAACATTAGCAGCTAATATCCAACAAGAAGTTTCTCACTAAAAATAGTAAGTAAATAAATTATTGTGACCCAATTTCATTTTTTTTTAAATCAAAAGTAACAAAAATGACCGGCCAGCAAAAAAGGTTCGCCACCACTGTATCTAGAGTAAAATCTTGAAAAAGGATCTGCTCTATCTTGATTCTTTAGTGTCGGCATCATGTGTTTAAAATCGCAGCAGAGATGTTTCAGTGTTGCTTTGGACATTCGAGTAGTCCTGATATTTGGTTCTCTAAGAGGTTAGTAGAACAGTGGTACTGTATTGACAAGTCACAGTATGAAACATTTTCTGACGATCAGGAAGCTTCGAACGTGTTCCATCCTCGAGGGACGGCATCCTGGGTGTTTGTTTTGGGGTGCTTAACCAGATTCCAGCCAAGAAATGACTACCGAGAGCTTCTTGACCTCACGAACATCGAACCAGATGGATGGCCAAAATAATTTATGCAATGAAAATCCGTTTTGTTCTCAGTTCAAGCTGACGAAGTAAGAAGTCATAGCAATGAAAGATTTTAGAATATTTACTGTCCGCCTTTACGTGGGCATATGGTTCATTGCTCCGCTGCCTGTCTCCGCTCCCCTTCACGATGTCGCCTTTCTTAAGAATCTGACTAGATGCAAGGTTATCAGTCTTTTTGTTGCCAAGCTGCTTCAACTGCATTTGCGCGACACCTCCGGTAATTGGGAGAGGAATTGGTCGCACAGAAATTTTTTGATCCAAAGATTAGCTTGGTTGAGAAGAAAGATATAGTGTCAACGTTAAAGAATGAAGGACCGGTAGGTCAAATTAAACGAGTCCAAATGGATCTCGAAGCTATCAATGAAAAGAAAATATTTTTCTTCGTTTCCAGCAACACAAGGAAATTTTTCTCCATCTTCAACCTCAACTTTCAATTCCTCGACTTCGATCCAGAAACTTGGAAGTCTTTCCCGAAATTCATCCGAAATCGGGACTACATTCGGGGACTTTTTGTCATCAACGATTTCGCGAAGAGGGGAGTGCTCTAATGCAGGATTACAACAGCATCCTGTCTAATAAGAACAGAAGCAGTTCTTGCTTCAAGCGATTGAACATCATCAACGCCAGTTCCTCGATCCGAAGAAGACAACTTCGATCTCGGCCCTTAAAGCCAGTCAACAATGAGTGACTGGCCCAAATTAAGGGGATAATACTCATTGTAAAGTGTGGGTATTTAGAAATACCATGATGAAAACACAATATAAAAAGGACCTGTGCATTGTGCAACCCCTAAATATTATGTGATCGGGCTGAAATTTAGTAGAGTGGTTTTTAGTAAAGTGTCATCAGAGGACAAGGTGAGACCCTGAATTTTCTAAAAAAAAAAATTTCCATGACCACGCCAATATATATATATATATATATATATATATATATATATATATATATATATATATATATATATATATATATATATATGTGTGTGTGTGTGTGTGTGTGTGTGTTTTACGCACACTTGCCCATATGCACAAGTGTATGTAATTAGATGCATTTTTTAAAGATAATTTAATCTTAATGAGAAATTATCTTGTACTTTACACGTATAAGAATTAAAAGTTTCAAAATATTAAGCCATAATTATTTATATATGGATTACGTAGTTAATATATATATATATATATATATATATATATATATATATATGATGAATTTCACAATTAAACACGTGAAATGAATGAATGATGCAACCCACAAGGAAAAAGGAAAAAAAAATTATTCCAAGGCCTTTTGGTGTATTCGGAAGTACACCTGACAAAAATATATACATATGTACAACGGGACAGAAACACAAAGATTAGCACATGATTAACAAGAGTTAATTAGAGGTAAAAGGTATTTTAACAGGATATTGTCAATTTTATACATTCCCGCACTGTTATTGAATTTATTTTTAAAATGGATAAATGCACATTCTAAAATATTCCTTTCAATTATATCTCTGTTTTTAACGAGCGCTTTAGAACTATCCCACTTGATACTATGATTACATCTATACATATGGTTAAACAATACATTAGAATTATTTGCTGTTCTACACGCATATTTATGCTGTTTTACCCTAATATCTAACGTTTTACCCGTTTGGCCTATATATACTGAGTTACATTGTGTACATCCGATCGAATACACACAACCAACCACGGTTGAAAAAGAAAATGATGGAAGCTTATCTTTTCTGGATCTAAAAATTCGGAGATGTTTAATCAGTTCAAATTTGAAGTCTACCGTAAGCCTACTAATAATAACTCTTATGTGCATTTTTATTCTGACCATCATCCCTCGATTAAATCTTCTATTTTCTCTGCTATGTCCTGAATTTTTAGATTCCGAGTTACGCAATATCATGAATAGTGGTACTAAATTATGTTATCCTATTTCAATTTTAGATAACTGCCTTAGGAAAGCCAAGAATAGGTATTATAATAGTGCAACTGTAAAGGAATTTGAGCGTAAAAATATCCTTAGCCTACCTTACCATAATAAATGCAAAAAAACACTTTTTTCTATGTGAGCATTGAAACTGTTGTGGAAATAAACTCTGTCTATTAGAGTGGGTTTTTATTATCCTACTTTACCATGTTAATTTTCAATATCTTCCGACTTTACTTAAAGCAATTGGTAACAATGTAGTCTTTAAGTATAATAATACGGTTAAATGACGCCTAACAAAGAATAGCCCGGACAATGTGGTTGGTTGTGTATTCGATCGGATGTACACAATGTAACTCAGTATATATAGGCCAAACGGGTAAAATGTTAGATATTAGGATAAAACAGCATAAATATGCGTATAGAACAGCAAATAATTCTAATGTATTGTTTAACCATATGTATAGATGCAATCATAGTATCAAGTGGGATAGTTCTAAAGCGCTCGTTAAAAACAGGGATATAATTGAAAGGAATATTTTAGAATGTGCATTTATCCATTTTAAAAAAATAATTTCAACAACAGTGCGGGAATGTATAAAAGTGACAATATCCTGTTAAAATACTTTTTGCCTCTAATTAACTCCTGTTAATCATGTACTAATCTTGTTGTTTTTCTGTTCCGTTGTACATATGTATATATTTTTGTCATCTCGCATGCTCCCTTCATTCCCTGACGGTGTACTTCTGAAAACACGAAAGGCCTTGGAATCATTTTTCTTTTTCCTTGTGGGTTTGCATCTATATATATATATATATATATATATATATATATATATATATATATATATATATATATATAATCAGCATTTTATTAATTATTAATTAAGAGATTAGTTAATTTCTACATTTAGTTACATTTAAAAACAATTTTTACATCAAAGATTAAATAATAATTTGAATCGAACGAAAATTGGATATTAATAATGAGAAAAGAGGGCCAGAAACTGGCACAGTGCTCAGACCAACTAATGTGACTCGTAACTCTAACGTCTGGATTATTATTATTATTATTATTATCAGCACTATTGAGAGTCGAAACCCTGTCTTCACTTTGCTTACAAAGGGAAACGTTGTTACTCACTGTGCTGCAGGCGCTGGCAAAATTGGGGATTACTTTGGGGGATGAAGGATACACTAAATTGACGAACAACTTATCTAGTTCCAGTCCTTGTCGAATACGAGGGAATGTCTTGAGGCGTTACAAAGGGAGAGATTATTAAATCAAAGCAAATTAATAACTGTTTTACTTATTTCTAAATGAAAAATACGCTACGAGCCATTTTATGTCTTTGATCTTTAGGAAGTTTAACTCTTGCATTTGCAGATAAACATAGTACGAATATTGTGTGTGTGTGTGTGTGTGTATATATATATTATGCTATTTCGCGTTCCCCTCCTTTTATGTATTTAGCGTTTTCTACACTTTATATCCGTTCGTTATCGCCTCTTACCCTCATTCGATTCTTCTCCCCTTTTTTCCATTTCCATTCCTATTGTTATTCTCCCCTCTTCTTGCCCACCCAACCATCAGGTAGAGATCATTGATTATTTTCAACCGCGCCGCCGAGCGATTCGCGGGCCAAGATTGACTTTTCCTCGCCTGCGTTCTTACCCGAGTCACGTGTCCAGCGGTATTTTTGAGAAGCCGTGACGAATAGTAGGAGAATTTGACGCTTTTTTTTGGAGCGTTTGCAGAGCGTTTTCTGAGCGTTTTTCCAGCTCTTCTCCGAGGTTCTATATAAGGGGATTTATAGGGATTTTTTAAGAGTTAATTTTAGACCGTTGTAGAAGGCAGTTTTAAGGCTATGTAGGGGCTGAGTTTCTTTTTTTTTTTGGGCGGGGGATTTTTGTTTATATATATATGTGTGTGTGTGTGTGTGTGTGTATGTATATATATATATATATGGTTACTGTGTAGGACTGACTCTGCTTTAGCATGATTTTGATATGGTTGCTGTTGCATCAATCATGGAGTGTGTCCTTCCTACAATCAAATCTTCAAAGGTCTCAAATCATAAAATTTTGAGAACACACCACCTCTGAGTAGTGATATCTACGTTTACAAAACTACAGAGTATCCATAAATTCCAGCCTTATCACAGAAATAAACAAATTCTCATAGATGCTAAATTTTATGGACACTTTAAATTATAAGGAGTTATATATCTTTGGAGTGCGTATTAAACTTAGTGTATTTATACAAAAAAAATGTATTACTCCAACAGATATTTTTAGAAACACGTTTTAATAGAAAAGATTTACGAGATCTAACGCAAGTTGTGAAAAAAGGATTAAAAATAACTTAGAAAAATCTTACTTCTTTTGTTTACATATAAACAAAAAGAGATTTATGTATTATTGGCAAGATTTTAATTACCGAGGTATTAAAACCCGATGTATTATGTTAACTAGACATATATTATGATTTATTATGCGATATATTATGTGAATAAGGTTACAAGGTGTTCCTCCTTCGTATAAAAATATGGTGTATGTGAAAAATACATTTTAAACTATAAAAATATTATTCTCTCTCTCTCTCTCTCTCTCTCTCTCCCCTTGGCTACTTTTCCAGGATCAAGGTTTTTCTTCAACCTTTTTCCGTACCTGCCTTTGGCAGGGAAGGAGCGGAGGGTGGGGAGAGAGCCTTATACTTTTCTATCCAGTTTTCTACTACTGCTAAGATAGTTGAAAGAGAAATAAACTTGTTTAATAACAGGAACCTCCCAGAGTGGACCGCAAGGTCTTTGAGGCTTCCTCTTGTCCTTGTAACACTCTCTCTCTCTCTCTCTCTCTCTCTCTCTCTCTCTCTCTCTCTCCTTTTCATTCTAAACATTTATTTGAAAAATAATATGTTTATCAAATGAAAACTATTTGACAACTTGACAAGTGACTGTTTACAAAAGAATTACCTAAAATGAGATGCTGAAGGAGGCGGCTTTTGATTGTGAAAAGCAGTTCGAATTGCCAGTGAAGTAGTGGTCCTCTCGTACCTTGTTAAGGAAAAAAAAAACGATTACGGAAGTCTCAGGAAAGCAAAATAGAAGATGGATTTTTTAGAAAACGAGTCTAATTATCTCACATTTGGAAAAAGAGTTAATAGACAACCGATTCATAACGGAAAAAGGCTTTTTGTGGTACAGTTGTTAATTGGCCACTCCTCCTTGCATATAATGAAGTTAGACTGTCAAAAATAAAGTTTTATAGTGTCCTTGGTTTAGTATTTTTTGAATGATCTCGTAAAAGAAAAGCTTTTTTACCTTCGTGTTGACGCCTAGATCAGTCCTTCGTTTGGATATATAAAGGAAACCTATCCATCAGAATGTCAGAAGTGGGTTAAGTATCGAAACATTGTAAAAAGTGAAGATTACCGGCCACTCGAGTATGGTTTTTGCTTTACCGCAACCAAAATGCTTTGGGTCACTAATCACAGCAGTGTGATTATAATTCCTGAAGGCCTTTTGCCCATTCTTAGCCATTTGGGAGAAAGCGTGCAAAAGCATGTGCTGGACACTTTAGCTCAATTCAATCTCAACATCGATGATTGTAGAAGCCAGAGTTATGGCAATGCCGCCAATATTTTCTGCAGATACGCAAATTTACACGCTCGCACACTGGAAATCAACAATCTTGCAGACGACATGTCCTATGCAGCTCATTCGTTGAACTTAGTTGGTCTCAAAAGTGTTGGTTGCTGCCTGGAGGTCATAAATTTCCTTGGCTCGTTACAGGAGATATATGCATTGGCTCAACAAAGTGATGGAATTCTCCGGCTATCGGTCTTACAGAAAATGAGTCTTGCAAACAAAGCTTGTCGTCTGAAAACTGCAATCGTGTGCATTCTGTGGGACAAAATTTTGCAGAGATTTCAACAAAGCAACAAGCGACGTCAAAGCACGAGTATTGACATTCAAAGTACAGTTGCATTGTTTTCTTCGATGGAGAATTTTGTCAACCAAATGAAAGAACTTTGATGAAAGTGGATCCGAGGCAAAAATTCTCATGTCTGATGTATCTGAGACATATTCAGAGAGAATCAGAGCAGGAAAAGACGAAGCAAATGACATCTCCTTCCGAGGAGGTAGATCTGAGCCCTTCTGAAAAAAATTCAGAGTTCACACTTTCCTCGTGATCATTCAAGTGCTCACATTTCTGCATCAGTGCAAGACTGTATATCACCAGTTACTGACGAGTGATGTTAACAAACTAATCAAGAAATATCTAGTGATTTGGAATCCGGCTGTGTGGACGAATATCTGTAATTTTCACACTGTTTGACTCGTCTCGACATTAAATAGCAAGAAAGAGTGTAATTCACATTTCCAAAAGTCACAACTGCTCTCCGAATTTTTCTTATTTTGGCTTAATAAAATATCGGTTACACTCAACTATGAGCCAAGATTAAATGAATTTACTTGTTTCTCTGTCAATCAATTGAGCATGATGAGATCACAAAGTCTCTCCAATTCAATTACATCATACACAAATTTGCTTCATAAAAATTTGGAAAACCAAAAATTGTCATTTTTAATTAATTCTTATCCTTTCTTCCACAAAAATATCAGAACTGTATCACTATGGAAAATGTGACTTCTCTGCTGTACATATTTATTAGCAATGACAAGGTTTTATCTCTGTTTCCCGTGTCATTTATTGTCTCTGATATACACAATTCTACTGAAATACATTCTTTTAATACTTAAAGGGACGTAGGTGGGTTACAAAAGGCATATTTTTAAATTAATATTGAAAACAAAAAATTCAATTCAACGTTTTATAATATTAAGAGGCCCCAAGAATTTTAGTTGGTGTGGGGCATCTTGGTAGCCTAATCCGATCTTCGAACGACATTTAAGGATCGACCTGCGGCCGATACCTCTGCAGCATCCCGTTTCATTTGCGAGATTTGGTGGGGGCGAGAATTGGTTTCCGATCTCCTCCTGCCTTCGGAGCCAGCCACGCATGGCTGATCAGGGGCTTAGCGCAAAACCTGTCCAGATGGTTCCTGAAATTCCTCAGGTTGAGTGCATTAAATAGTACTAATAGAAACTAAAAACAAAATTAGACTAAAAATAAAAATACCAGTAATGAAAAATAGCAGTCACGATACTGGGTAGAGCTACAAACAAACGTTTTCATACCATGATGCCCAAAGTTTAGATGACATATGGCAGAACTGACTAGTAGCTTTAAAAACTGGATTGACAGAGTTTTGGATTCTTTGCATTACACTGTACTGCGCACGTCTTGTCACCTTCGGTAGGTTCGAGACAGTGTGATTAACAAACATTTGCGAAGCTGAGCATCTTTGAAGTAACTTATGCAGCACTCTAAAAGATCCGTTATGAAGCAAATTAAGGGTTCTTTTAAAACCTTTTTTTAATGACTAACCATATGAGCGCAGAAAGTCCAAACTAAAGTATTTTCGCTTCACTTGCATAGAATCTGAAACCCCTATAATCATGCTTACTTTAGCACAGAAACTTCGATATTTTTTCCTTATGTCTGAGTCATTATTGAAGGAGGTGGTGGTAATTTGACCCAAATACTTAAATTCTTGTACTTCCTCTATTGATTTAACTCCCATTTTAAAACTAACATCAGCTGACTGATTAGAAGTTTTGGGATGGAATTGCATACCCTTAATTTTAGCAATATTAAAATTAATACACTGGTTCTGCGATGCCACCGTCTATAGCTCAGTGGGTAACACCGAGGTCGGGGGTTCGAATCCCGATGATGTTGGTAATAATAATACAGGAGTTAGAGCAATGGGCCGCATTCATTTGACCTGAGCACTGCACTGTGCCAGTTTATGACTCTCCTTTATGACTCTTCTACGATTATAATTCACAGATTTTGAGGACAATTCAAAGTTTTATTATCATATCATCGGCAAAGACTACGTTATTAATCCTCATGTTATCAGTGCATCATCCCACTCTTCCCTCATTAAGTGAAGTAATTAAGCCATCAATATACACATTAAACAGCAGAGGAGAGAAAAGGAACCTTGCCTAACTCCGTAATTTAGAACCAAAACACTCGGACAATACATTGCCCTCATCTAACTGTAAAAGATTGGTGGCAAAAATTTCAATATAACTAATATATTCAATGGAACATTCCTGTTTCCTAAATTTTAAATATAATATTTTGATGCTTTGTATCAATATGCATCGTTTATATCCAAGGAAAGACTTCAAATAGTCGAGTTACTTTCACTTTCCTTCAGTGTATAAAGATACACAAATCAGTTGAATGAAACCTTTTAAAACCAAATTGATTTATTAGGAGATGTCCATCAATAATTATTTAATCATTTAATTTAACCCTAGATCCTGTCCCAAAGCTGGATCCTATCTGCTTGGCAGATAGCTGGTGAGAAAAGCTATATTTTGGGGCCTCTTTGCGAGTGACCCGTTGACCACGTTGGTCCTTCAATCATGAAAAAGAAAAAACTATAATATTTATCATTTACCATTACTTATTCGGACTATTAGTGGATTTAATTTTCCCAGAAGAGTTCATTGTTCCACGCACGGTCTGTGTGTAACATAAAAGTTTCTCAGGGGACCATTCTGAGTTGTATCACACACACACACAACACACACACATATATATATATATATATATATATTGTATAACAGATTGTACACCGGGTGTATATACACAGTATGTATGTATATATGTATGTATGTATGTATGTATATGTGTACGCATCTCATTAATACAGAGGTGAAGTAGATGCGGGTACACAGTGAAGGGTGAAAGAGATCAAGATGTTCTGGTATAAAATTCCCACGAACTCGGATATATGAATCAAATTATACTTCTGTATTAGGTTGTGTATATACATACATACACGCACATACATATAGTACAGGGTGTTTCATATCATGTGGGACGCACTTTCAGGATGGATTCAGGACCTGAAAACAATGAAAAATGTCTATATAAACATATGCCCGAAATCGCTTTGTTTCCGAGTTACAGCCAGTTATGTGTTCTAGCAAGTATCCGCCTTACCTTTAAAGGAAGTGCTCAAAATGACCGCCTTGCGCTTGAATACACGCCTGAACACGCCTCGTCAGAGACTGCCTGACGCGTTCAGACATTCCAGGTATCGCTCGCATTTTCTGGCATCCTTGTTCTACACGTTGGCGAAGCATTTCAACGTTGTCAATGGGTGTCACGTAAACGACGGATTTCAGATGACCCTACAGGTAAAAATAGCGTGGATTCAGGTCTGGGGAGCGAGCAGGCCACGCAATGGGTCCTCCACGGCCTATCCATTTATCAGGGAAATGGTTATCCAAATAGTCTTTGGCTACTCGACTAAAATGAGGCGGAGCGCCGTCATGCATAAATTACATACGACGTCGGACACCAAGAGGAACTTCATCTAGTAAATCGCTTAAATCAATCATTCCTTAAAAAATTGGAATAGGATTCTCCTGTTAATCTTCCAGGCAAAACAAAAGGACCGATTAAGTTATCGGCAATAAGTCCTGCCCATATCTTGATACTAAATTGGTGTTGGTGCCTTGACTGGATGACGGCATGCGGATTCTCATCGGCCCAGTGATGAGTGTTGTGAAAATTGATCACGCCATTTCTTGTGAAGGCAGCCTCATCAGAAAACAACACGGAGGATAGAAAAAAGAGGATCGCGAGTACACTGTTGAAGGAACCAAGTACAAAAAGCCTCCCGTGGTGGGAAATCAGCTTCAGTAAGGTCCTGTACTCTCTGAACGTGATATGGGTAAAAGCTGTTGTTCCCGTAAAATTCTCCACACAGTTGTGTATCTTACACCCTCTGCTGCTGTTGTCCTTCGGGTGCTGACACCACGATGCTCCTCCACGCGATTCAGGACCCGCTCCTCCAACTCAACAGTTCTGGCGCTGATTGGTATACTATCTGAAACTCGCTTGTTGAATGATCCTGTATCACCAAGGCGCTCGTCTATTCTCTGAAAGGTCTTCTTATCTGGCAGACGGCGATTCGGAAACCTTTCCGCATACAAACGTC
The DNA here is from genome assembly GCA_023014485.1 of Bathynomus jamesi. NCBI lineage: Eukaryota > Metazoa > Arthropoda > Malacostraca > Isopoda > Cirolanidae > Bathynomus > Bathynomus jamesi. Next base: position 1,634,722 of record JAJOZX010000043.1, on the reverse strand, counting down.
TTGCTGCGGCCGCATTACACTCGGCAAGTCCATCCATACACGGGATGCACGTCTGCCATTTCTCCGTTTGAATAAGCCTCCATTCTCACTTCAGATGCATACTATCACTGAATAGCACAAAAACTTTTAAGGTTTTTTTCTCTTCACTGGATTGCACTTATTCATGGTAAGAAGTTACGAATACGAACAGTGAAACACCGCAATGCACCTCTGACTCACTGATGGCTCTACACTCAACGATATTGAAACATGTCATAGAGTGTCCGAAACATTACACTCGGCAAGGCCATACATGAAATAAATCTCGTACACACTCGCAAACATTATCGGCAAGCAGTGTTTGTAAACAGTTTGCGGAAAGAATTGCTTGAACACAAAACGGGCTGTAACTCGGAAACAAAACGATTTCGGGCATATGTTTATATAAACTTTTTTCATTGTTTTCAGGTCCTGAATCCATCCTGAAAGTGCGTCCCACATGTTACGAAACACCCTGTATATATATATATATATATATATATATATATATATATATATATATATATATATATATATATATATATATATAATACTCTTAAATGGGGCAGGTATATATGAATAGATGTTCTACTCACATTTTTTACAGCTGTTAATAAAGTATTTTGTACGAAAGGTAATTATTTTTGGTAAGGTAAAGCCTTCCACTATAACGGAATAATTACACGGTGTCTTCCGACGATTTATGACGAGAATTGTTGCACGTCATTGATTCGATTGACAAGTTAATAACAACGTCCCCATTTACATTAATTTAAATTGGAAATAATTTCGGCTGACGTTAAATATACAGATCTTTTGTAACGCACACTTTAATCATCTATTTATCTATCCATAGATTATTTTTTGTATCCATTATATATATATATATATATATAGTTATTGTTTATTTAAAATTAGGTCATCATAACAATGCAATAACAAGTAAATACTTTATATGGTGCTATGGTGCCTTACTTCTGAACAACCCTGTATGTATATATATATATGCGTGTGTGTGTGTGTGTGTGTGTGTGTGTGTGTGTGTGTGTATCCTTTAAGACGACTTAATTTTATGCTTTTATGTATACGGCTGCACATATAATTATATATAGTTATACAACTTACCAAAGTATAAAAAGTATACATTTTATGCACCAGGTTGTATTGACCCACCTCTTCAATAACTATTATTAAACTGTACAACAAAGTAATCAGTATTATAAACTTTGAGTTAGGTCCCTGCTGAAGAAACCATATCCTATATACATTTGTGGTGCGAATGTGATCTTGGTTGCCTTACGAAACCGCGACAAAATCTTTAGGATACACAAAGAGCTCATCGCGACAGGAACGCGAGAGCGGTGATATTAGTAATTTCGCATGTTTCACAATTTGTTAATGAAAATCATTAACATCGTTAGGTTAGGTTAGGTTAGTTAGGTTAAGTTAACTAAGTTACTTAGGTTTAATGTCGCTATCCACGATCGAAAACAAAAATGTCGCGGTTTTGTAAGGTAGCCAGACGTGTGTGTGTGTGTGTTCTTGTCTTCTCTACGGAATTGCGACAATAATTTTTAGGATACACACACACAGCCATCAAGAACACGAACGTGCGTATCACGATAATAAAAGTGTCCCGGTGGTTTATCTTTATAATTGCTATCTTATGTCAAGTAAAAAAAGGGGATATAATTGAGGTTAGGTTAGGTAAAGCAAGGTTTGGTTAATTTATTGGTGTTTTTAGATTGGTAAATGTCGCGATGCAGAATACACTATGTAAAAATGTGAAACTGTTGAAACTGTCGCAGTTTTGTAGGGTAGCCAAACATACATGCGTGTGTGTGTGTGTAACGATAAAGAGTAAATGAAAACGTAACCAACCTAATTTTGTGAACTAACCAATAACTTCACTGAACAATGAAGCCAATACGTAATATGCTGTAAAAGTTTACATTCCAACATTTTAATCAATATGATGTAAATGTTGAAGGATGAGTCAGACAGAATGATTAATGGCGGGCCTCGAACCCCGCACACTACGTGCTCTGATTACGTCAAGAAAGAATAAAAATCTGTCTATTTATCTACCTGTGTGTGTGTGTGTATGTGTGTATGTGTGTGTGTATGTGTGTGTATGTGTATTTGTGTGTGTATGTGATGTTAATATTTCTTTTACTGGGTCTGTAAACTTACTGTGGGTATTTTTTTCAATACGAAATAAAGATCTGTCTACTATATAGATAAACCATTTATCTACCCATCTACAGGGTGAGTCAAAAGTCTGGAAAAATAGGAACTATGCTTTTCAAGGCAAATATATATATGTATATTTGCACTGAAAAGCAGTTTCTATGTTTCCAGATTTTTGACTCACCCTGTATATATATATACTATTTTAGTTACGCAAGTTATTAGTAAACACTACAAACTTGACCCTTTGAATAATAACGGGTGGAAAAAAAAAAAAGAATGCTTGGAAATAAAAGCTGAGAGAGGGGTGGGGGAGAGCCCCATAATGGGGTGAGAGGGGATCGCAAATCTGTTTAAATATTAAAGTTTAAATGGGGCCAGATTGGAGGAAGTTATAAACAGGATGTTGGTCAATTATCGAAAGAATTTCCTGAGGAAATGAAAGCCTGCATGAAATATATTTTGTATATTATAACTCCCTTTTGCCTATATATATATATATATATATATATATATACAGGGTGTAGCAGAAGTCCGTTACCATAGATTATTTTTTATGATGACAAATGTTCAAATTGCGTGAAACGTTAATTCAATCACGTAAGCTACATTGAGCCGTTACGTAGGACATCTTTACTAATGTCGTTTACCTTCTTGTTTTATGTTGTCTTTGAACTGTTGAATAGTTCGTGTTCTTCTCTGGTAAACAAATGACTTTAAATGTTTTAAGTAACGTCTAATGTAGCTTAACGTGATCGAATTAACACGCGTCAACACGGACAACACCTGAATGGCATCCAATTTGAACATTTGTCTTCTTCATAACGAGCAAAAAAGTAACAAACTTATGTTACACCTTGTATATAAACTCAGTTGAATTATGAAGTGGTATACTGGAGAAATACTGAAATCGTAACCAGAAAATAAGGAAAAAGGCAAAATACTAAAAGTTTTTCCAAATTTATTCTGGGTTGGTTTTTTTTTGTAAAGGATTTATTCAACCTTATGACGTAGTTTTGTTTAAATTGTATTCCGTTTGAGTTTACAAATAGTTTTTTCGTGTCGAGTGTACAGATATATATCAAATATTATTCTAAATTAAATACAGGCTCGTATACGGACGGTTTGCGATTGCGGATGCTTGTGGTTTTTAGTTTCACTTTGTGTAGAACAAGCCTGAGGTAGTACGAGCATGACTGTGATTGATACGGGTAAATTTGTGCTGCTCTAGGGAGGAAACAAACTTTAGGTACATCTTGCTCCTGAAAAATCATGCACCAGGACTGGAAGTGTTTGCAGTACAAAAAAAAATTGTAATAAAATGAATACGGATATGGATGCTCTTTGGAGTAGACTAACAGCTTTCAGTGGTGATGAATCATGTACGGAAGCTTCGTCAGTACTTTAACCCCCTATTTGCTTGGCAATGCTACTTCGAGATGCTCGTACCCTAAAATGGGAGTATGGACAGAATGATGATGCATGTGAAAAGATGTTTAACTTCATACGTCCATGAAAATTTATATATATATATATATATATATACTTAATGTCTGAAATGATGGGTATTCAAAGTGTCTTCGGTCCAGTTTGTGTAGAGCAAGATCGAAATTGTTTGAACATATTCATAATTCGTAAAGTTAATAAAAAGAATATTTGTATAACCTTATAAAGTGGGGTTAGTACACAAATTAGTTATAACCTGAGGCGCACTTTGCTCCTGACAAATCATTCACTTTTGCAGAGTCTTGTATACCAATTAAGCATGTTAAATGATCGTAATAAAGACCATATCTTTCACTATGATAAAGTACCGTTCCCTTCTTGAAAAAACAAGATTCGCACGGGAGTCACGAGATATGTACTACACTCTGTTCGCTCATTTACTGTATACAATATAATTAACTACGCAGTAGGCTGGAAAATGCCATCAATAGTCGTACTTTTACGAATAATATTTTATAAATGATAATTTATACATTTTAACCCTTGGAGGCGCTCGTATAGACTAGGTCTATGTAAAGTTGTAGGTCCCCCTCCGTCACGTGACCTTTGTTGTTACGAAGGAAGTTAAACAACTCCATAAACATACATATAGTCTAGGCTAGACTATAACCAAAATGGCGACAGTTGAAGAAAAGTAAATTGTGAACTGTGGTTAGCTGAACTTAATCGGTCACAAAACTAGGACGAAAGTTTTAAATCGATTAAAAGAAAGATCTTTTTTTGTAAAAACTCAAAAAGTGGCTAAAAATTTTTTTAGAGAAAGTCAGTGAATGATGATAGACGTTCAAATAGACCAACAATTGCCAACAAAATCGGTTAATCGTGCTTCAAAGGAGATGAACATTCCAGTATGAACAATGTGCAAAATTCTGAAATGAAGGCGAGGTTGCACAAGTGTGTCCATGTTTACAAAATTCATGTTGTTCACGAATTAAAAGAATTATTTTCTAGACTAAGCTTCTGCCAACAGTTTCTAACGAAAACTATAGAAGATCCAAATTTCTTGAAGCATCAGTTCATATTTTCAGATGAGACTAGATTTTCAACTTCAGTGGTAATGTTAACCGTCACAACTGTCGCAGTCGGGGACGTGTTAAACCAAATCAACTTTGGCATCATCAGAGATTCTAAGGTACACCTTACGGAAGTCACGGGTCATTGACCTTCCCTTTTACGAGGAGGGACCATAAATAAATGGAGCGCGCTACCTTCCAATGATGCAGAACTACTTTCTTCCTCAGTTCACGGCCTTAATCTTGCGGACCAAATAATTTCCCAACAAAACGGAGCTTCCTACTAGTATGCTTTGAATATTAGAGAATTTTTTAATCAAAATTTCCCAGGAAAATTGTCTGAGACAAGAGGAACAGAGCACTTCCGTGGCCATCACGCTCACCCGACCTAACCCCTTTAGGGTTAGGTTAGGTTAACCCCTAACTTATGCGGCCATGTATGAAGAACTTCTTCTCGTTCAAATAGTATATCGAACCGGAACCGCCAGCCAAATCACACAGCAATAAAATAAATAAATAATTCGTTTTCTCAATTTTTGCCGAAAGGGGTCGAACACGGCATCGCCAGAAATGGAGGACATTTTATAGTGTCCTTTACTATGTTCATCTCTCTCAAACCTATAGTTAAAAAATTAAATTTTAAAGTCCCTCAAGCATTTTATAGTTACCCCAGTTCTTAGGGGGGATTGGAGGTAGGGACACTAACCTGCACCTCGGGCAAGGAGAAATCGGCGCACGGAACTTCTACGAGGTTATATTTAGTAAGAGAAAATTAAAATTTTCAGATAAAAATTAATATTACAAAAAAAACACTAAAATTACATTTTAAGATTTCAAAATAACTCTTCTCCAAAATCATCACATTTTGCAAATACAAATTTTTACAAAAAAAGGTTTAAATTTTTTTTTTTTTATAAAATAATAATTTATTCGTATATCAATTTGTAAAAAAAGGAAAAAAAATATTGTCGTCAATCCAGAATTTATAGAAAGTCGTCAGAAACGTATCGTCATATAAAAATATTCTTATTAATAATCTTTATGTTCGCAAAAATCGAGAGTTTATTAAGTAGTTACGAATATTACCTTTGAATAAATACTTACGATGACTAGGACGACTACGAACTACTACGACGACTACGAACTACTACGACGACTACGACTACAACGACATTCACAACGACGACAACGACCACTACTATATTGACTACGATAATGAAAACGTGATGAATTCAACGTTTGAAAAGGGACACGATAAAAGTCAACAAAAAAGAACGACAATGAAAGGAACGACATAATTCAACATGAAACGATAACGATAATGAAAATTACGTCATAAAATAATTAAAACTAAATGAAACGCTTAATTATGTCTAGACAATCATAAAAATCCACATTAAGACGACTATTTGACACTATTTTCGTTCTCACTTATCAGAATTTAGAGCCCGCGGAAATTGAACTTCATGATAGCTGTAAAAACGTACATACATATACGTACATAAACGTGTAAACACACACACACACACGCACATACAAACAATCGTGTATATACACACACACACACACACATGTATAGTAAAAAGAAAAAGGAGAAACGGATGTAACCATGAATGAGTCTTGTTAAATGAATGAACCCACTATGACCAACTTAACTTCGGCGGTTTTAAGCAAATTTTTTCAATGAAATCATAATTTGTGGTTGGTACTTCTGGCTCCTTCATTCCGAAGCAATTTACAAACCAAAACTGAGTTGTTACTTAAGACGCTGGGCTGCTGCTGGTGGGTCGTGGTTCTGATTCCACGTTAAACTGTAGGTCTGAGGTGGAGTGACAAGCTTGACCTTCGTCAGAATAAACAATTCGGGTGGAAGCAAAACCAAGGTTATATATAGACTATATATATATATATATATATATATAATATACATAGTGATCCAAAAAATGTACCCACTATTTTAATTATTTATTAATTATTTGCATTTAAAAGTGGGTATATTTTGGGGGCATACCAATCTGTAAATCCATATATAGGGACTAATTTGTTCTGTTTCGAACGACAGTTCAGAATCGTATATTATATATATATATATATATTCCTAAATTATGAAATTTCTCCTATATTTACATCGATAGTCATTTTGTAGTTACATTAGCTCCATGTCACTTTTTTCAAATTTTTAAGCATTTACGCTTGCGTTAAGGTAGGGAAGGGTTCCATTAAAAAGTTTTGGGAATGCGCTTTTTTACCATATATAATGATCATTTTTTCAAATTTCACTCGCGTTAAGATTTTAATTAAAATACACGAATTACTACTACTTCATACTACCTCAGGAGTTTACGCACCTGTTTTTTTGTTTTATTTTTATTTTATTTTAGGTTAGGTTAACCTAGGGTAACCTAACCTAACCTAACCTAAATTTACCGTAAAAAAAATATCTATAACAAAGTACCTACACACACATACACACACACACACACACACACACACACACACACACACACGTATATATAAATTATTTAAAAAAATTCTAGTTTCGCTTCCAACCGAATTGTGAATTGTTCATTCTGACGAAGTTCGAACTTGTTACCCCCACCCGAGACCTACAGCTGAATGTGGAATCCAAACCTCGACCACCAGAGAAGTCAGAAATTACAAAGTCCTCGCCCGGACTCGATTTCACAACCTCCCTATCAGCAGCCCAGCGTCTTAACCAGTAGGCTACCAAGAGTATCCATTTGTCTATTAACCAGTGAGCAGCAAGGTGAACTGAGCGCCACCTACCTTCACTGGGAATCGAACCTAGGGCAGGTGGATTCAAAGTCAGCGATGGTGTTCACGTATGATATATATATATATATATTTTTTTTTTCTTAAAGCGCAAGCAAGTACTCCTATTATACCGCCTCGGTGGTGTAATGGTTAGCATTGTTAACTACAAATCCACCGGCCCCGATTCGAAACCCAGTGACGGCAAGACTTTGTAATTTCTGACAGCCCGTGGTAGGGCGTGGTCCGGATTCCACGTTAAACTGTAGGTCTAAGGTGAAGTAACAAACTTGACCTTCGTCAGAATGAACAATTCGGACGGAAACAAAACCAAGGCCAATATGTATATGTATATATGAGAGAGAGAGAGAGAGAGAGAGAGCATGCACATTATTGCAAAATGGCTTCTTGCAGAGTCGACTCTGCCATCTCTGGTCGGGAATTGTACTCAAGGAAGTGGACAATTATGGTCACACACACGAAGGAAAGAAATGGCGTATCCTGCGCATTTTAAAAGGAAATTCTATTTACTCCTCTAAACGAGTTACACACACACACACACACACACACAATCTATCTATAACCTAGAAGAGTTCCAGGTTTCATGCACATTTGGTCTTTGTATACCCTTGGTATATATATTATATATATATATTATTCACCGCTTCTTAAACTTAATATATCAAATGTTTTTGTTACAAGATTCAGTTTTTATTACTAAAGGAATGTAAATTCATGATGTAATTGAAAAACACGGTGTAATAGCAATCAGTAAGCAAGGCCAAAAACTGTCACAGCGCTCAGGCCAACTAATGAGGCCCACTGCTCTAACTCCTGTATTACTATTATTATTATTATTAACAGTATCATCGTGAGTCGAACCCCTGACCTTAGTGGTTTCACTTTGTTTACAGGGAAACGGTGTTACCCATGATGTAGAGGCGATGTGAGAAAGATGGCTGCTGGTAGATTTTCCGAAATGTGTGTGTGTGTGTGTGTTTGCGCGCGCGCGCGAGCGCAAAACAAATGTAAAAAGAAAAAAATCTCCCGAAATAGTTTCTTTTTGGAGTTATTCTATCTCGCAGCGCAAATGTAAACCCAAGTATCCGGTCATTAACCGCCTTAAACTGAGAAAATTGCTACCAATATATATATATATATATATATATATATATCATTGCTTGTTTGTTTTCAAAAACTTATTGCAAATATTGGAAATTCAGAGAACAAAAAAGTGGCTCCAAGCATGTTGCATTCTGCATGAGAGAGAAGCGTTATGCTTGAATATTTTTTAGTTCGTTCGCCTTTGAGGCTTCACCTCAAGGTCATGGAGAACAGACGAATGCCCTCCTTGCCTTCAAGCAAAGTTCACATGGAAATGCGTATGTACTTACGTGTGTACAAGTTTGCTTCCTTAGACACGCAAAGCGATTAATGGAAACTTAATTTTATCGAATGAACATTATACTTACTAAGCTTATATGAAACGCGTTCATTTGCTTAAATCGAAATGTTCACGATTTGGAAGTAAAAAGAGACTTTAGGGAAATGAATTCCACAGTAAATAATAATAATAATAATTAAATTAATAATAATAATTCTTTGTAATTTACCTACGGACACCTACGAATACTTCTAAAATTTAGAGAAACAAAACGGAAACCGAAGTCAGTTTTGGATGAATGGATTCGAACGCATGACTTTGTTACTCTCAAGGTCTTTGGCGCTCAAACAACCTAACTTGGCGGGAAAAGCTTCGATTGGTCACAGCAAGAAAAATTTCCCGCCAAATCGGAACACAATAGCGATACAAAATACAACCTTAAAATGAAATCGTTCGTCGATATAGTAACAATGTTTGTACGTGCTTCTTCAGTAGTTTAAATTGACGTCTAATTTAATGCCGTGAAACTGCATACACACACACACACACACGTGTGAAACCTCTCAATAACGGACTAATGTGTACAGGGCCTGTCCCGTTAGTAACATTTCCATAAAGAGCGTTTTTCGGCGTCTCTAACCTCCCTAAAAACAATAAATATTCCTACAAACATTAAAAAACAACTACAGTATAGTAAATATTGAACGCCACGTGTGGGGGCGATACCTGACAAAATGCTGTTTTGAGCCGGACTGGTCTAATACCAAACAAAAATGCGTCCCTTATTCGGAGCGTCCGATATTCAAAGGTTTATATAGATATACTGTGTGTGCGTGTGTATATATATATATATATATATTTCATTCGCGAAAAAAGACATGGGGACAACTATCTCATCCTTAAGGAAAGAAAATAATGAGCTAACCGATGATCTAAAAGAAATATCTGAAATATTGAGAGCTCAATATGAATCAGTTTTCAGTACCCAAATGGAACAAAGCGGTACCTGACAAATACTCTTTTTGAAAAGAAATTAAATGGAGAATGTATAACCTGATTTTGAATTTACCGCAGAAGATATAGCGAAAACTATAATGGACAAATGAAATCACATTCAGCTGCAAGCCCAGACAAATGGAATGCCTTGTTGATTAAAAACTAAGAATAAATAGCACAACCTTTTATTAGATAGAGAGATCCCTGAACACGGGGGAAATACCAAGCATACTAAAAAGAATGAACATTGTTCATATATATATATATATATATATATATATATATATATATATAAATGAAGGGTAGGTCACAAGCAAAGAACTATAGGCCTAGGCCAGTGTCACTGACACCACATCTCACCAAAATATTTGAAAGAATAATTAGGGAGAAAATACATGACTTTTTGGAAACAGGAAAGATTCAGCGTGAACTAGAACGGATTCTGATCAGGAAGATCGTGCCTATCACAACTAATAGAGGAGCATTATAACAATATTATCGACGCACTTGAGAGCAATGATAACTACGACGTAATATACACGGATTTTGCTAACGTATTCGATAAGCGTGATCATGACATAATAGCACACAAAATGAAACGCATGGGAATAACAGGCAAAGTGGGGAAAATGGATCTGTAATTTTCTCATGGAACGACAGCAAACCGTAGAAACCCAAGGTATATCATCAGCAAAATCTGAAGTACGCAGCTGAGTTCCACAAGGAGCAATATTAGCCCCATTCCTATTCATTATCATGTTGACAGATTAGACAATGAAATAGACAACAACAGTATATTAACATTCTTTGTAGACGATAGATACAAAGATCAGTAGAAAAATCAGCAATGCAGAAGAGATGGAAGACTTACAGAGTATACAAATGGTCAAAAGACAATAACATGGATTTGGGCTCTTGAGATATGAAGGAAATTAAGAACTTAGCCAGCATACTATGCCCCAAATTGACAGGAAATTCAGAGAAGCACGAAAACAGAAGATTTAGGGGTAATAATGACAGGTGATGCAAAATTATCAGATAGCGATAAACAAAGCAAAAAGGTTTATGGCACAGCTACTGATAACATTCAAAAGAAGGGACCATAAGGTAATGGATTCCCCTGCTGAAAACACTGATCATACCAAAACTTGAATACTGCTTACTCTTGACGTCCCCATACAAAAAATAAATTATTAAACTAGTAGTAGTCCAGAGGAATTTACAGCCAAGATTGATGACTGTAAAGAACTCAACTACTGGGAATGACTACGTAAATTAAATCTGTATTTGCTGGAAAGAAGAAGAGAAGAGAGAGAGAGAGAGAGAGAGAGAGAGAGAGAGAGAGAGAGAGAGAGAGAGATATGCACCATAATTCACATATGGAAAATGATTGAAAAACTGGTACCTAACCTCAAACTTAACCCAATTAACATCCAGACAACACAGGAAAATAGGGACGGTAGAATGTATAGGGTTCCCAAACTAAATACCCGGCAAGGGACACAAAGAAAATAGCCTGGTTGTCAGGGGAACAAGATTTTTTTAAAAACTTCTAAAGGATCTCAAGAACGTCACAGGGATCAAATTTGAAATCTTTAAACAAGACTAAATGCCTGGCTCAGGACGGTACCAGATGAGCCGGTTGTGCCTGGCTAAGTGCGATCGCAAAAACAACTCGCTCCTCCATCAGGCCAGGCTTAGAATTAGGGCCACCAGCTTGACCTTCCTGTGAAGAAACGACGCACAAAAGTTTTACCAGGTGTATATACTAGACGTCCGGTGAGAAATTGATACACAGAAAACGTACATAACATTTTTTATATATATGTGTGTGTGTGTGTGTGTGTGTGATTAGCTCAAGCGAAACCTGCAAAACCATGGAAAAACCTGTTATCGTATATTAATAACTCAACATGTTTTAAAAATGGAATGTGGTCAACTGTAATTGCGTACACAAAAAGAAAATGTATAAAAATAATAAAGGAAACAATTATTTGAAAATTCCTGTCCGATAATACAATATTTTTTACACCAGAGATGATAATTTAATTAAATGATACAAAAATATTTAGAGTAATAATCTTTTATTAACAATTTCCTTTTTGATATATAATTAGAAAGAAATATCTTCCATTTTTAAGATCGATCTAAGGTTTGAAAACGATTTTCTATCATAATCCGTTTAATTGTTCACTACACATGATTCAATAAGTAATAATAATAATAATAATAATAAAAAAAGGTATCAGAGTACACGTTGTGAGGGAGTCTGTATTGGGAGTCATGCTTCAGAACGGTGGCGGCAGACTGGCAGCGGCGCCCTCTAGCGGAATATTTTCTTAATAGGAGGTTCAATGGAGCATGTTGCGCCAAAGATCAGGTTGAAAGGAAAAATATTCTAAAAATTCTTTCATGTGTGCAAATCTTGATCGAAAGAGATTGTCGATCGAGTTAAATTAATTATCATTTTAATATTAATTAATTTTAAATTAAATGAAAAGCTATTTTGAAATTTTGAGTTGCTTATTTTTAAATAAAATTAGTAAAGAGGCAAAACGTGGCGTATCTCCATGGAGGCGGAAGTTTGTAAATTGGTACAGTATCAATAATTTTAGACTATCTTAATTTTTCAAAAAATACTATCATAAAAAAAAAATTGGAAAATATAATTACTAATAATTGATAATAATAATAATTATTATTATAAAATAAACATATTTTGGTTTTTATGAGCAGTGGTCGGTACATAATATGGATACAAAGTACGGTCCCCCATACAACTACTAACTAGACGCAATGTCGCTTAAATTCGCTGATCGAAGGAAAGAGGTGTTACGGCACTGGCCATGACATTATGTGGTATGACGTAAAAAAAAATAGAGGAGTTAGCTCGTTGTTCTAAACATAAAAGATGCCTTTGATCACACACACACACACACACACGAGTTTGCTCATGACAACGAGCACGTACAGTGCCATGGATAAAAGGCGTTATTGCCAACAGAATAATACAATACAAAAATGGTAATTATAAACAAAATAATAAAATAAAATTAAAAAAAAATTTGGAAGAGCTTCAGTTACAGTTTCGTAAAAAGGAGGTCACCAAAACCAAAAAAATTCTAGAAAGCATAAAAATACTGTTTGGCAACGTTCAATTTTTGTTCAGATATTTTAGCCTTTTTTTGAAATAGTAACACGATTTCAGAAACAATCCAATCACGACTGATCGGTAATTTTTTGTTATTTAGAAATTCTGGGTTTCTCGGCGAACTTTTTTCATAAACGTACTGTATCATCTCGAGTACTTCTACAGTATATATCTGTGATAATACAAAGTAGGATATTTACCCGAACTCTTTCTTAAGTGTCACTTTCAGCGTTTATCAGTCTTACGCAATTGGGATGCGTCGTAGCCACGTGGTAAGACACTGCTTCCCGCTAGAATAATGAAGTTAAGCGATACTGCGTCTGGGTGACCGTTGGATGGTTGAGCGTCCTCTGTGTCCAGGTGAAGTAGCGGCCCGTGGTTCGGATACCACGTAAAGCTGTAAGCCCTCACCCCTTCCCGTCATACGACCTTAGATGTTGCAAAGGTTAAATAACCCCCCCAAACCCCCCCCACCCCCCACCTCCACACACACACACATACACACTTATGATATCTATACACGAAAGTGCATGACCGAACTATATACACGTATATATCCAAGTTCGACTCAAGGTTTCTGTTGAATACAATGGTCCATACAAAGCATCATCAAAATTTCCATACAGTAAACATACAACATAGATCTATAGATACCCAGACGAAAATTAACATATACTTAATAGAGAGAGAAATAATAACAATGATAAAAAACCTAACTTGGAGTCACAATGTTGCTTCACACTATCCTTTCATTTATTAAGAATATTCTAGAGTTAGGTGGATTTTGGAGCGTTGATTTTTTACTTTTACGCTTCCAGGACAGCCTTTTTCGATATTATACATTTTCATATGTCAAAAAGAGCCTAAAAATGAGACTGACGTACTTATAATAAAGGGAACAAGGGATACATACATACACAACCAGCTAATTACATGCAAGAATTGTGACGCATATATATACCCAAGTCATAGGACACGGGACAGGACAAAAGAGTTCCCATCACTAAGATAAACCTCGGATATAACAATGCGAGACATTTATGCAGTATAAGAGCAGAGTGTCCCTTTGAATAGGAAATGTTTACAAAAGAATACAGGTCACCTCACTGGTTTAAAGTTCATTTTGGTACGCGTGTGTGTGTGTGTGTGTATATATATATATATACAGGGTGTCCCATAAGTCCGGCATCATAGGAGAAATTCATATTTTTCTATTTCTACAAACCATAATTCATATGCTCGGGATGCCAATTTCCCGTCCACCATTCTGTTCAGTGACGAGACTGTTTTTTATGGAAATGGTGAGGTAAATCGACAGAACACCCGCTACTGGTCTCAAAACAACCCTCACTGGGATACCTCTTCAAAGGAACAAGGTGCATCTCGGGTGATGGTATGGTGTGGCATTTGGAAGGATCGCATCATAGGCCCCCTCTTTTTCGATGAACATGTCACTGGAGGCACCTACCTACGTACGCTCAAGGAAGAAGCATTTCCCAGTGTCTTGAACGAAGAAGGAAATTTCCCAACATGGTTCCAGCAAGACGGCGCTCCTGCACATTACAGCACCCAAGTAAGGGAATACCTGTACCAACAATTCCCTGGTCATTGGATAGGACGTCGAGGGCCTGTGGAATGGCCAGCTAGAAGCCCGGATGTCACGCCACTAGATTTTTATCTCTGGGGCCACTCGAAAGCGCTGGTATACGCAGAGAAAATTAGGAGTGTTGAACATTTGCGGCAGTGCATTATTGGGGCATGTAACACCATTACTCCTGACATCATTCACCGTGTGCTTGCTGATTGGGTATCACGTCTGAATTTGTGTATTGAAAACAATGGTGGACACATTGAGCACGTTCTGTAAATAAAAGCTTTTGTTTTGCCTTTTTTTATTATTTTTCCTATGATGCCGGACTTATGGGACACCCTGTATATCCTGGTTTACTTATTTCGCTAATTTTATTCTTCGAAATAATCGAAACCTACAAACTTCCACACCACTGCACACCCATACGTATATATATTATATATATATATATATATATATATGGATATGTTATATATATATATATAACGTATGGATATATATATATATATATATATGCGCCTCAGTGATGTAGTGGTTGGCGTCGCTAACTACGAATCTATCTGCCCCGCGATCGAAACCCGGTGACGGCAGGGGGGGCGCGCAGCAAAACCCACTTTATCCTTCCACACAATAAAAAAAATTGGTTGGTAGATAAATGGGTACCCTGGATAGCTTAGTAGTTAAGACGCTGGGCTGCTGATGGGGCGTGGTTCGGATTCAAAGTTAAACTGTAGGTCTAAGGTGAAGTGTCAAGCTTGACCTACGTCAGAATGAACAATTCGGGCGGAAGTAAAACCAAACCAAGGTGTGTATATATATATATATATATATATATATATATACACGTGTCCCATAAGCCGGTTCTCCTAGAAAAATGTATTTTAAATTAAATTTACAAAAATACATCGGAACTAAAACAGATGTTCAAATTGATTTGGGACTTTTTTTTTCGTTGCAGGTAGAATAACACGCAATGGCTAATATGAAAGCCAGTTACACTGGTGAGGAAAAGGCTTCCGGAGGCCTTTGTGTTATTTTAGTTCTAATGTATTAATTTTGTAAATTTAATTTAAATTAAATTTTCCTACGAGACCCAATTCTGTGTACTCAATGTACTCAATCCCGTGTACTCAGCACAATGCATATGTGAAAATAAGGTGTTGAAATGAAATAAAATCTGTAAATACAACACCCTGTATATATAAAAATTATATACATACACATATATATATATAAAAGTAGTCATAAGTGTATATACAGGATGTCCCCCAAAAAAAACTATCTACTCTTTATAGCTTTATAGCTGTATAGTTTTTTTTGGGACACCCTGTATATATATATGTATGTATAAGTAGTCAGATAAAATAATCCTTTTATCACTGCATACTAATAACGCACATGCATAAATACTGTTAGAAACAGCGTGTTGAATTCTCCTTA
The DNA here is from genome assembly GCA_023014485.1 of Bathynomus jamesi. NCBI lineage: Eukaryota > Metazoa > Arthropoda > Malacostraca > Isopoda > Cirolanidae > Bathynomus > Bathynomus jamesi. The sequence goes on along the minus strand of JAJOZX010000043.1, from coordinate 1,618,661 downwards.
AAATTCAATATTGCAACTTTTGACAACTACGTCCATAATTTAAAACTTATTTTGCATTTTAGTTTCAAGTGAAGGAAAAAGGAAAAAAAAAAAATAATTAGGTGGTTCCTTTCAAAAAAGTTGTAAAAAACAAGGATTAAGAATTAAACAATTGTAGCACGTTGTATAAGTGTGGAGTAGGATGCGTGATATACGGAAAATATTTAGATAAAAGGTGCGCGAGAGTGAATTATCAAAAGTTCTTTCAAACATAAAACTTAATGCAATATATATATATATATATATATGGAGGAAATGGCGTTAATAAACTAGAATTTTTGGCACCAGTAACATCGGGAGCCGAACCCACGACCTTATTTTCTTTACTTTGCTTATAGAGAAACGGTGTTACGCATTAGCCTACAAACGCCGGCGTATAATATATATATATATATATATATATATATATATATATATCAAAGCTATTGACTTCTCCTCAGGGAAACGGAGCTTACAGATGAAAAGAAGGACCAAAACAACAGCAAACATTTTCGTTTATTTTTGTACTTGAGACGTTTCGACAAATCTTTTGTCATCATCAGTGAATTATAAATCTTAAAACCTTAAAACAAAATAAGAATAAATAATTAAAATTACATTAATACAAAAAGGAATTAAAATCATTAAAATTAAATTAAATTAAAATGACCTCAACTGGTAAATACACAATAATTACGTTAACCTCCATAGTCGGCAGATACTGAGAGAAAACTGTATAAATGTCAGTTACATTGGAAGGTATGATATATCTATGAAAGTAGGTTGGTTGGTTAGTTAGAAGATCCGTAATTTGTAAGATGAACTCGTGTTGTTAATGGAGGGTTTGTTTCTATGGATGTACAAAGCTTCTAAAATTCGGAGTTCTGTAAGGTTCTTGTTAAAATTTCGAACTGAGTTTTGTAAAGGTGATGGATGTTATCATTACTATGGTTTCTAATTGCGGATTGTGGTGGGTTACTGAGGGGACGGTTGGTACGGACTGATAAGCCCAAATGTTGAGAAAGGCGTACCTCCAGTTGGATTTGAGTACTGCCAATATACGCAGCCTTACAGCTGTCGCACGTGTATTTGTAAACAACATTAGGGCATACAATTTTGGGGAATTCGTCTTTGAACTTTAAAAATTTTTATAATTTAAGTGGGTTGACGAGGGCGAATCTAAAATTTATTTGGGGATAACTAGACTTAAGAAGTTTGGATACTTCATTTCGAATACGTAATGATAAATAACCATAAAAAGGTAATTTAATATATCTGGTTTCTTTTTGTACTGTGGTTATGGGGAGTTTAGTATTAAAAGTGTCCCCTCAGTAACTCACCACACTCCACAATTAGAAACCATAGTAATGATAACAGCCATCCCCTTTACAAAACTCAGTTTGAAATTTTAACAAGACTCAAAAACCTTAAAGAACTCCGAATTTTAAAATCTTTGTGCATCTATAGAAACAAACCCTCCATTAACAACAATAGTTCATCTTACAAATTACGGCTCTTCTAACTAACCAACCAACCTACTTTCAAAGATATATTATACCTTCCAATGTAATTGACATTCATACAGTTTCTCTCAGTATCTGCCGAATATGGAGGTTGACGTAATTATTGTGTATTTACCAGTTGAGGCCATTTTAATTTAATTTAATTTTAATGATTTTAATTTTCTTTTGTATTGATGTAATTTTAATTATTTATTCTTATTTTTGTTTTAAGGTTTTAAGATTTATAATTCACTGATGATGACGAAAGATTTGTCGAAACGTCTGAAGTATAATACAAAAATAAACGAAAATGTTTGCTGTTGTTTTGGTCCTTCTTTTCATATATACAGTGTATATATATATATATATATATATATATATATATATATATATATATATATATATATATGTGTGTGTGTGTGTGCGTTTGTTAATCTTGGTTTTTCTTTCGCCCGAATTGTTTATTCTGACGAAGGTCAAGCTTGTCACTCCACCTAAGACCTACAGTTTAACGTGGAATCCGAACCACGCCCCACCACGGGCGGTCAGAAATTACAAAGCCCTCGCCCAGAATCGATCTCACGACCTCCTGATTTTATATATATATATATATATATATATAATGAGGGTATGCATTTCAAGGTTGCCCTCCCTCATCGTCTACGGGAGGGGTGGGAAAAAAAATTACGCCACCCACCTCTCGAACGATGATTTAAACACGCATGAACACGAACACGTGATTGCATGTAACCAATTAAGCGCTCAACCAATCAGAAGCTTCTGCGACTTAAACTGGTAATGACGTCATCAATGTTGTACGAAGACTGTGTTTATTAATTGTAAAAGCGTTGAAAGAAACCAATAAATGCAGTCGAGAAAGAAGGTTGCATAAGGGATGAGTGGATCTTCAAAGGCGATCAATCTATCAATCAGATTATTCAGATCAGTGTTACACCTGGCACAGTGCTCATTCATTCATTTTCTCGCGCAATTTCTCAGCATTAGGCAACGATGTAAAATGCATACTTTTCTCCTGCGCCCGCGTACCCAAAGTAAATCCGAGACGTAAATAAACGAGTTTCTTGCGTATATTTTGATTCTGAATCAAGGTTAGCTTTAAACCCTAGACCCTGTCCCAAATTTGGGTGCTATCTGCTTAGTATATTTGCTTATTTGTTGATAGATGGCTGGTGAGGAAAGCTATATTTTGGGGCCTCTTTGCTTAGTGACCTGTTCCGCACGTCGGGCTTCCATCATGAAAAATAAAATAAAAACCTTTTAGTATTTGCTATTTACCATTACTTATTCAGACTATAGTGGATTTAATTATCCCGGTAGAGTTCCTCGTTCCATAATAATCATCATTTTCATAATTCAGTACAAGCTAATTATCATAATTATCATAATTATAATAAGCTAAATTATGATAAAAAAAAAATAGCTGTGCACACGTAAACTACATTAATAAAAATATTAAAACAACCCATTAATGTGCAGCGTCACTTTACTGATTTTGTTTTGGTTAACGCCAGACGATTTCATTCAGTCTCGGCAAAAAACCTTCGGGCACTAATAGGTTAATGAAGATAAATTAAGAGTTTCTTTTTAGAAATACCAAGAAAGATCAGGTTGCTTTCATTAATATTTACGCGCAGCAAAGAAAATAACGTATTTACCAATTTTATAAACACCAACCAACCATTGATATATGTACGTAATACGACACACTTGTCTTTCTTTTTCTTTTTTTTTTGTCCTGTCATACTTCATTCACTCTTATTTACTTCATTCCTATGGACTTAATTATTACATACCGCATCGTACTGAACATCCATCACGAATTTCGTCCAGAACATTCATCATTCGAATTTTTGACATAATTTACAATTTTGAAAGAATGCGTAGAAATAATTCACACCGAATTGTCTGCAAAACACGAACCACTGAACTATGTAAGACAATTTCAGAACGTACTTCCTGAAAACTAGTTGGGTGGTTGTTTACCGAGTGCTAAAGTTCGAATTCAGTGTGGTAGGTTGGTTATTCGTTTTGCGTCCTGAGTGCGCATAGCTTCGAAACCAAGTTAGGTTAGTTGGTTGTTCCATTGTACGTCCTTCGTTCACAAGAGGGCGTTCAGACGA
>JAJOZX010000043.1:1525000-1612500 GCA_023014485.1 Bathynomus jamesi | reverse complement strand
TTATATATGGGGAACACATCTTTTTCCTTCGACATTTATTTCATATATATATACCTCGTTAACCTCGTTGCTATTCCGTGCGTTGGTCTCTCTTCACACGAAGGTGAAAGTGGTAGCCCCGCCTCTAGGTCTGGCTTGGTAGAGAAGCGAGTTGTTTTCTTGCGCTCTCCACCGTACATAGCCAGGTACACCCGGCTCATCTGGTACCGTCCTGAGCCAGTCATCTAGTCTTTTCTTGAAGACTTCAACTTTGACCCCTGTAACGTTTCTGAGGTCCTTTGAAAGTTGGTTGAAAAGTCTTGGCCCCCTGATAACCAAGCTATTTTCCTTCAGTGTTGAGGAGGTCCCTTGTCGGTCCTTTAATTTGGGAACACTAAACATTCTACCTTTCCTATTTTCCATTGTTGTTTGAATGGTAATTGGGTTTAGTTTAAGGTTTGGTACCAGTTTTTCGATCATTTTCCATATGCAGATTATGGTGTACCTCTCTCTTCTTCTTTCCAGGGAGTACAGATTTAGTTTACGTAGTATTTCCCAGTAGTTGAGTTCTTTGCAGCCATCAATCTTTGCTGTGAAATGTCTCTGAGTTTCTTCTAGTTTATTAGTTTTTCCTTTTGTATGGGGACGTCAAAACTGAGTAGTATTCAAGTTTTGGTATAATCAGTGTTTTTAGCAGGGGAATCATTACTGTCCTGACCCTTCTTTTGAACGTTCTTAGTACCTGTACCGCGACTCTTTTTGCTTTATTTATCGCTATCTGATTTTGTGTTTCGAATCTCGCATCACCAGTCATTATTGCCCCCAAATCGATTGCTTTCGTGCTTCTCTGAATTTCCTGTCTATCTGGAGCATAATATGCAGTCTGTGTAAGTTCATTTTTTCTACCATATCTCAAGAGCTGAAATTTCTCGGTGTTAAATGTCATGTTGTTGTCTTCTGACCATTTGTATATTTTGTTCGTATCCCTCTGATTTTTCTGCTGATCTTTGTATCGTCTGCAAAGGATGTTATTATACTGTTGCTGTTTACTCCGCTGTCTTTGTCTGTTAGCATGATAATGAACAGGAGTGGGGCCAGTACCTTGTGGTACTGAGCTGCGTACTTTCGATTCTGATAATGATATACCTTGAATTTTGACGACCTGTAGACATTCTCTGAGGAAGTTGTAGATCCATTTTCCCACTTTGTCTGTTATTCCCATATATTTCATTTTATGTGCTATTATAACGTGATCACATTTGTCGAAAGCTTTAGTAAAATCCGTGTAAATGACATCGTAGTTTTCATTACCTACAGGAGTGTATAAAATGTATGTTTATAAAAGTCATATGAGGGAGGAGACCTACAGCTTTACGTGGGATCAGACCAATTACTTTACTTTCATCGCTGTAAATCTGAAGTCCAAGACTAGATGCAAACCCACGCGAGACTTTCATTTCAATAGGTTGGCGTTATAGATTACCTTGGCGGGTATACAGAAGCTGATGGGGACTAGGTGTTTCCCATGGGATTAATGGAACAATTAAGAAATAAAGTTGTACCTCGCAGGTAACCACGGGAGGTATTATTAGTGATAAGACAAAGGAATATTTACATTCCTTTTAAAGTTAAGTGAAATTTCAGGTCTCCATATTCTTAACTGAGATGACTACAGTACAATACCATACTTGCCACCATTTGTAAAGCAAAAACGGTAGGATCTGTAATCAATGCAAGGGGGTCTGGGAGCATGCCTCCCCCGGGAAATTTTTAAAATCTAGCCTTAAATGATACACTCTAGTGCATCCTGAGCATAAAAGGTTTGATATTATTTGCATGTTGTTCGTGTTAATAGCCTTCAGATGGGGTAGGGTTGGCAAGTATATAATACTATATACTATATATATATATATATATATATATATATATATTATGGTACTGTAAGTACTTTTTTTAATTATTGATTTAGTTCTTATTTACAAAAGCAAAGTTAAATTTCGGAGCTATTGAAGACTAGGGACCCCAGCCTCTTTAGTTAGCTTTATAAGGCTAACTAACGAAAATATCATGACCTAACCTAACCAATCGTCAAGGGCGTACAGTTAACCTAACGATTGGTTAGGTTAGGTCGTGATATTTTCGTTATTTAGCCTTATAATCCTAACTAAAGAAGGCTGGGGTCCCTATTCTTCAATAGCTCCTAAATTTCTAAACATTATATCTGAACTTCCTTGTTTTTGCATCAAAGTTCAATGTTGTTTGCCTAAAAGTTCATTTATTCATTGGTAATGCGGGTGTTACAATATCGACACGTCAAGCTTATTATAACTTTTGCTTTTTAAAGTCTGTTTTGTGGCCTTTTTGTCATTTCATATAGAATTAGTGATTGGGTTTTTTTTGTTTAAAAAACTTACTGCTTATTTGTCTGCGATCCATTTATTTATTCGTACCCGTTTATTTCCTGTTTTAACTATTTATATACTGCAATTTTTATATGACATAAGTTACGTACTTCCTTTTTGGCGAGGCTTTGTGGGCGACTTTTATTATTTTTTATTATTTTTGATGGCTGGTATTGTCATGTTCAAAGATGGTGATAACTTTTTTTTTTTTTGGAGGGAGTAGTTTGTTAATGTTTTGTAATGATGGAATACGATTGATTTTGATTCGTCTGTCTTTTTAAAGGCAAGGCACAGATCCTTTCCATCCATCGCGACCAACGTAACTAAGTTCAAGGACTAGTCGTAGTTCAAGCAAACTAACCACAAAAGTTCTCAGTATTTATTTTCTTCGAACAAACAGTTCATTCCACTTTCAATTCACTCCTCCCAGCGGTTGTCAAGAGCTCGGAACACTGGCCCTGAATGCCATTTTTGGCAACCTCCTTGAAGACACTAGTCGAACCTGACTGCATGGAAGGCGTCTGTCTCCGAAACAGTAACCTTTCAAAGGTTACTCGATCTCATGAACCAGTCTATCATAGAGTCATAAGGTGCGAGGTTTGGCAAATGCAAGAATGTGAAATTGATTAATGTAACCTTGCAAGTGACTCCAAATTCAAGGACAAGAAATGGAGTGAGGAACGTTACACGTTGCTTCAACTTTGACATTTTTAGCTTCATTCTATGGAACATCTTCTTTATGTAGGCTACTCTTCTTAATTTGTCTCACATACGCTGTCTCCCTCCAATCACGAGAAACGTAATGGCTAAGACGTTGTACATCCATTACAAGCAAGCAGTCACAATAATCACCTCCAATGCTGTCCGCTCGAATACATACGAGAGAGAGAGAGAGAGAGAGAGAGAGAGAGAGAGAGAGAGAGAGAGAGAGAGAGAGAGAGACCATGAACCGGAACTAAAATAGAAATGCGGAAAGTTGTTGTTTTTTTAAAAGTTACATAAAATTATATATATTATATATATATATATATCGAATAATACAACACTTATTTTTAATATTTGCAAATAAAATACAGAGTAAAACTGGCAGCAATTACAAACTGGTATACATGCAATTGGCACGCACGAACGAACATTATATATTTATATATATATATATATATATATATCGCAACGGATCAATATGCACGTGGATTTCAACACTTGAATTTAAAATTGTCACTCATAATAATAACAGATATTCTCACCCCGCCTGCCCACACACACACACACACACACACACACAAAGTGCATCAGTTGTACCTTTTTGAAAATGCATGTGGACACCTGCCCTAGAGGTGTATAACCTCTACAGGAGCAGACGGTGCACACCTTCCTGCCAAGCTGCGCAGATCTTCCATTCACACCTGTCTGGACAAGTTCAATGTTTCGTAGAAGGACACTATCTCCGAATCCATATACTGTATATATATATATCATTGAAGGACTACAACATATAGAGAGCGGATAGATTTTGTAGAAAAGGAAGAGACTATTGTATTTATATGAAAGACGCATACACACGTGAAATGAAGGTAAGGAAATGAAATAACACGTTCGAAATTCTCATTTTAGAAGTTAAAAAAATAAACCTAATCATTATGAATGTGGACAGACCACTAAACACCCCACAAATGTAATCAAAAACACGTTAAAGTCACTTAAAGCCCCAGCACCAAATATTTTAATTTGTGGGGATTTTAACTTTCCATTCATAACATGGGAGAAGAATGATGAAGTTACTGTATATATGTTGAGAAGTTCCACGATAACATTAGAAAGGACTACGAAACTCAAGCAAGAATGCTATTAGATATTATGGAAAAATATACCCTTACCCGGGAAATGTGTGTAGCGATTCGAGAAGAGAACGTTTTGGATTTAATTTTGACAAATAATGAGAGAGAGAGAGAGAGAGAGAGAGAAAGAAAGAGAGAGAGAGAGAGAGAGAGAGAGAAGATATTTAAAGAATTAAATATGAATTCATTGAAAGTAGAGTGAGTAATTATAAACTCAGAATTAATGGGAGTAGATTGGGAATTGCTACTTCGCGAAAAAAATCTTCAGTAGAAATACTACTTATAAAAAAAAACGAAATTGAACCTATAAATGTTGAAACATATTCCGAAGAGACAAAAAAAAAAAAGAAAAAAAACCGTATCAAACTCGAGAGAAAAATCAGGACATTATTCAAACAACGGAAATAAACTAAAAAAATATCCATGGATGCAAAACCTGAAGCAAGGAGACTCAAGCTAGAAAAAAAGCTACACAAAATGCAACTGGACCTAAAACAATTATTTATCCACAAGACGAACGAGGAGGAAATCAAGGTAGCAGAAAACATAAAAAATAACCAATGGAGGTGACAGAAAAATTACAAAACAACAATGAAACATTATTCAAGATGGGCGGAAGACAACAATATGAAGTTCAATGAAGAAAAATTCCAACTATGGAATTCCAATTGCAAGATATGGTAACAAAACAGCAGCTACAAAATAAAGGATACAAAACACTATAAGACAGATAACACCATACCCACAAGTCAGGGATCTTGGAGTAACAATGCCATCAGATGCAAAACTGGAAGAACAACAGCTAAAACAGACCTGCCCATAACTGAGTATTATTCAGTACTCACAAGCCCATCCAGAAAACTTGACATTGCAAATATAGAAGCCATACAAAGGAATTTTACATCTAAGATAGAGGAAACGAAAGCTGGAGCCTACTGGTCTCGACTACAAACCCTGAAACTTTATCTCCTGGAAAGAATAAGTGAACGATACATAATAACATAAGGGGTTCCAAAAAACCTTAGCCCCCCACCATTTGCAGCTTACATGTTTACTTATATCGAAATAGTTTTTAGTGATTATAAAAATATCTAAAATTATTTATTGCAGGTATTAAAATTACTCTAGCTAATAAAGTGATAATATAATGGCTTCTCAATTAATTGGTGATTCGGAGAGGCAACGTGTGATAGATCGCATACGAGCAATAACATTTCGGGAAGCTCGTGATGCTGGAGCCACCTTTATAACACGTTCATGGGTTGCCAAAAAGTTGCGAAGAAGTGAGGACTTCGTCAAAAGAAATTGGAATAAAACTTTGGATGAATGTGAAATGGATACAAAATCTGGGCGCCCAAATTTGCCACTCTCTCAGGAAACAAAGGACATCATTGAAAGCGGTACGCGTAAGCGGAAAAACAGTTGTGCTAAACTTTCTAGAGAGATCGAAATGTTGAGAGGAAAGATCGTTAGTGGTGAGATCATTCGACTGTACCTTCATAGGCAAGGTTTAAAGCCTTGGCATGAACTTCCAAAGCCAAGAAAAACTCAACTTAACATCGATGACAGAATGTGGTTTACCCATTATCTCGAAGATTGGGATGTGGATGATTTCATGCATTTAGCTGTCCCCGATGAATTTTTTGTTTACGTAACACGTCGGCCTAACTACCAAAATGATCGAGTGTGGGCCACAACAGATGAAATCGATGACAATGAACATTATCGCGAATTATTAAAAAGTCCAGACTGTTGGTGTGTTTGTTTTGTTCACTGCAAAGAAGCTCATGTGGGTGCTGAGCCAAATGGTCAGAGTTGGGATGGACAGTATTTTCGTGATATTATTCTATCCCAGCATGTCATTCCTTTTCTAAGAAACCCAAACAATGTTATGGATGTCGATCAGGTCACACTTCTGCACGATAAGGCCCCCTGCTTTAAGGCATTAGCCACTCACAGTTGTTGCTGAACCATGAGATCGATTTCTTTGGAAATGAAGAATGGCCAGGAAATTCTCCTGACCTGAACGTCTGTGAAACAGATTGGATCAGTTATAAAGGACAAGGTTGAATGTCTCTGTTTCAAGAACCTGCAGCAAATCGATTTTCGAAGGATACAATGATGCAACACATTGAAACTGTTTTAGCAAATTTGCGTAACGATCAAGATCTATTCACGTCACTTTTGGCAAGCTACCCAAAGCGAATTCAGGCTGTCTTGGAAGCCAATGGCGGGAACACCAAGTTTTAATTGTTTCTCATTAAATGCAGGATTAAATTATCTTTTGTAAGGTATGTTTAGTTTTACTGTACCTCTAATGGTTTAGGCCATGGGCGGGGGGCTAAGGTTTATTGGAGCCCGTACATATGAAAATTACTTGGGGATGTCCCAAACTTCAGAAATGAAATAGAAACACGATGGAATGAGAGAAGAAGCAGATTCTATACTGCCCTGGGTATGGTGGGAGAAGGGACCATGAAACGAGGAAAAATACCCTCATAATACGTAGCCCCAAAACTCTTTTAGTGTTGCCAAAAGAACTGAGGAACCTCCAGCACACCAACTTGAATAACTTCAAGAACCAACTGGACAGTTCTTATGCAAAGTCCCTGACCAGCCATGCGTAACTGGCTACGACGGCAGGAAGTGGAAACTAACTCTCTCCTCCACCAAATACACAAATGAGGCAGGATTCTTTGCAGAGGAGTCAACCAAAGGTCGATCCTGAACCGTCGTTCGAAGATATCAAGTAAGACTCAAGATACTAGATATATATATATATATATATAACCTTGGTTAACCTTGGTTTTGCTTCCGCCCGAATTGTTCATTCTGACGAAGATCAGGCTTGTCACTCCACCTTAGACCCACACTTTAACGTAGAATCCGAACCACGCCCCATCAGCACCCCAGCGTCTTAACCACTAGGCTACCCAGGGTACCTATTTATCTACCAACCACTTTCTTTATTGTGTAGAAGAATGAACACCTAGGTTTTGCTGCGCGCCGCTTGCCGTCACCGGGTCTCGAACCCGGGGCCGATGGATTCATAGTCAGCGACACTAACCACTACACCACCTAGACGCATATATATATATATATATATATATATAACCAACGGTAATCAATGTATTTCATGTATTTTCTTTTAACGGCTTTCAGATGCTTGACAGAGTCCCCATAATTTTATGGGTATAAGAGCATATAACAGAGGAGCATAAAAGTGCTTCCAATCGTAAAATTCCCCTCTTACGAAGGGCAAATGAAAAAAAAAAATCCCAATAAAAGGGGAATTTCCCCTTATATATACGTATACGGCCCATCTATGTAGAATATAATAATGTTTTTGTAAAATTCAAATTATATGAACGTGAGTAGACATTCTCATTGGTAGACGGGAAGTGAATTAATGATCAACAAAAATGGACTTATTCACTTACGTTAATTATTATCTTCTTTTTTTTTTATTTGCTTCCTGTTTTCGCTTTTGACGGGTTTTATAAATGCATTGCATTTTAGTGTGACCGTTTTTGCATTCCACTTTGCATTCTACTCTGCATCAAACACGCGGTTCCAAAAGTGGGAGTACATTTTTAAAATAATGCAAAGTAAGTTACAATTAGCTTCATATATATATATATATATATATATATAGTATATATATATTGGATTTACACACACACACAAAACTTATACTGTATATCCGCACATATTCCGTGTCATAATGACATTAACTGGACACCTCACATACAGTAATTATGTTACTTCGGAAGAGATATATATATATATATATATATATATATATAGTCTGCCTTATGTCATGTGACGGAAAATGGTATAAAATTAGTGGCTCCAAATTCAATTTATGCCCTATTCCATATGGTACTCTATATATCAGATAAGGGGTTACACCATATATATATATATATATATATATATATATATATATATATATATATATATATACACGACAGTATATAAAGCGATTAATTAGCATGGGATTGTGTCCCCTTTAGGCCTATATTTCCCTACTAATATCATTAACTACTCTGGCTAATAGGTAATTAGATACATCAAAATAAAAGTAGATAGGCCTAAGTTAAAGATAATTGTTTTCATTACGAATAAAAAACTGTAAACGTTATTTTTTTCTGGTTTCACAAATTTCACGAGAGAAAATTCTTTGTCAGAATAAAAAAAAACCTAAAAATTCTTCGGTTTTCTTTCATTTTGGTTCCAAATTAGATTAGAAAATTAAACAAGGTGTGTGTGTGTGTGTTGTTTGTGTGTGTGTGTGTGTGTGTGTTCTTGGGTACCTTACGAAACCGCGGCAATCTTTTCAGGGTACACACACAGCTCAGCGCGATATGAACGTACGTGCAGTGGTATTAACAGTGTCGTCAAAGATTCAGATTTATTTTATTATTATTGAAGAATATTAAATATCATATAAAAAAATTAATATAATGAAAATTAGGTTAGGTTAGGTTACGCTAGGTTAGATTTGGTTAGTTAGATTAAGTTAAATGTCACCATCCATAATTGAAAATGTAGCGGTTTTGTAAGGTAGGGAAACAAATGTTTACATGTGTAAGATCATGTGTACATACCTAGTCGCGTATACGAGTGAAAACTTACACACACACACACACACACAAATATATATATACACACACACACACACACATATATATATATATGTATATATATACATACACACTTTTCACCTCCATAATTAATTTGAGAAAATTTTGGACAATTTTACACCATAATATATTTCAAATGTAATGAGGGGGTTTGTTTAACTTCCTTCGCAACAACGAAGGTCATATGACAGAGGGGACCTGCTAAAGCTTTACGTGAGATCCGAACCACGGCAGGTTACTACATACTGTAGAATGCGAAGAACGGTCTTCCATCCAACTACTCTCCAGATACACTATCGCTTAACTTCGCTGATCAACGGGAAGCAGTGTTACGACATTGGCTACAATGTAGCCCATACAATATATATATTAAGTTCGGGAATAATTTTAATTTGGTATTTCTATACAAAAGTCATAGACGCTTAAACGAATAAGTATTTTATATTTTACTAACCAAAAAATAATAAGTTAATTACTAATTAACCAATTAGTGCCCAAAGGTCTTTCCCGAGACTAAATAAAATTATGTGGCGTTACCCAGAACAAAATCAGTAAAGTGATGCTGGGCAGTAATGGGTTAATAAACTTGTAATGATCCATTATTATTCATTATTCATACTCATTTTTAAGTTTTAATTTTTAGCGTCTTTTCAAACTAAGTTATAAGCCTCGTACAATTATTACGCATTACTCAGTTTTATATATATATATATATATATATACTGTATATATCAGGAAACTGCCGTTGCAACGTCTCGTCCGAGAAATCACTCAAGACTTCAAGAATGACTTCCGATTTCAGTCATCGGCCGTGATGGCCCTTCAGGAAGCTTCAGAGGCTTACCTCGTTGGTCTCTTTGAAGATACAAACTTGCGCGTCATCCGCGCCAAAAGAGTTACCATCGTGCCAAAAGACATTCAGTTGGCAAGAAGAATTCGAGGGGAAAGAACTTAATTAATAAGTTTATCATTTATCCAAAGCTTTTTCCTTGTGCTCGAAAAAATCTCCTTAATCACTAACAGACAAAGACAACGGAGTAAACAGCAAAGGTATAGTAACATCCTTTGCAGACGATACAAAGATCAGCAGAAAAATCAGCGATGTAAATGAAGTGGAGGCCTTGCAGAAGGACACGAACAAAATATACAAATGGTCAGAAGACAACATGACATTTAACACCGGGAAATTTCAGCGCTTGAGATATGGTAGAAAAGAGGAACTTAAACAGACTTCCATATTATGCTCCAGATAGACAGGAAATTCAGAGAAGCACGAAAGCGATCGATCTGTGGATAATAATGACCGATGATGCGAAATTCGAAACACAAAATCAGATAGCGATAAATAAAGCAAAAAGAAGAAAAATAGCTTGGTTGTCAGGTAGCCAAGACTTTTTAACCAGCTTCCAAAGGACCTCAGAAACATCACAGGGGTCCAAAGTTGAAGTCTTCAAGAGAAGACTAGATGCCTGGCTCAGAACGGTACCAGATGAGCCGGGTGTACCTGGCTATGTACGGTGGAGAACGCAAGAAAGCAACTCGCTCCTCCACCAAGCCAGACCTAGAGGCGGGGCCACCAGCTTGACCTTCGTGTGAAGAGAGACCAACGCACGGAACAGCAACGAGGTTAACGAGGAGGTTATATATATATATATATATATATATATAGCTTGTAATAGTTCCGTGCGTCAGTATTTTTTCATACGAAGGTGGTGGCCCCACCTCTTGGCCTAGCTTGGTGGAGGAGCGAGTTGCTTTCCTGTGAGTGATCTCTGTCGCATATAGCCAAGCACACTTGGCTCATATATATATATATATATATATATATATATATATATATATATATATATATATATATATACTGGTCGTTTTATTTATAATTTAAAAAAAAGTCTTGGTTAACCTTGGTTTTGCTTCCTCCCAAATTGTTCATTCTGACGAAGGTCAAGTTTGTCACTTCACCTTAGACCTACAGTTTAACGTGGAATCCGAACTATTCCAACCACACCACACCAACCTACTCCCAGCAGTCTTAACCACTAGGCTACCCAGGTTACCTATTTATCTACCAACAGCTGCGTTTTGCTGCGTGCCTCCTGCCGTCACCGGGTCTCGATCCTCGATCCCGGGGCCGATGGATTCGTAGTCAGCGACGCTACCCACTACCACCGAGGAGCAAATACGTAATATATTTTATATGTATTTCAAATCTACTTAAAATTTTAAATATGAAGGTTTCATTAATATATAAACACTGAAGTTGGGGGTTCGAATCTCGATGCTGCTACTGACAATAATAAAGGAGTTTGAGCAATGGGCGGCACTGTTGGCCTGAGCACTGTACCAGTTTCTGGCCTCCCTGATATTATTATCATTATACAACTAAAAAAAATTGTATTTTCTGATCTTAATATTCTCAATTTGGAGATGCCATTAATTCTATCTTCAGAACCTTGATGAGGAGCCATATATACATATATACAATTATACATATATATATATATATATATATATATATATATACACATTTCAACTGCAAAGAACACGCAGTATAATTAACGTAAAGAGCGACGCTTGTATAGAAGAATATTCCGCGCAAGATGAGGAGGGAGAACGAACAAATGAAAAAAATAATATATATATATATATATATATGCGCGCCTCGATGGTCTAGTGGTTAGCGTCGCTGACTACGAATCCATCGCCCCGAGTTCGAGACCCGGTGATGGTAGGAGGCGCGCAGTAAAACCCAGCTGTTTATCCTTCCACACAATAAAAAAAAATTGGTTGGTAGATAAATGGGTACCCTGGGTAGCCTAGTGGTTAAGACGGTGGGCTGAAGGTGGTTTGGATTCCACTTAAAACTGTAGGCACAAGGTGGAGTGAAAAGCTTGACCTTCGTCAGAATGAACAATTCGTGCTGAAGCAAACCAAAGGTTACCAAAGGTGTGTGTGTGTGTGTGTGTTTTATATTATTTGTATTTTACTAGAAACTTTGTAGGTTTATCTAAAACCACTTGCTCTCCATTTGCCCTTGGCCCCGCCTTCCTGCACACACACAAAAAAAAAAAAACCCATTCTGGAGTTCATTAATATTATCGCTTTATTTGTAATTCATGAAATGATATATAAAATAGATGAAACAACATATATTTATGTACATTAGGCCTATACATTAATAATATTAATATATATATATATGTGTGTGCCTTTAGGGGAAATTATGGTCAATAGCGATAAAGCACGTGGTCGTAAACATTAAAGTCGCTGTCAATTATTTAACTTGTATCTTTGGGTATCATTCTTGCCTCTCCAAACACTATGCCATGAATAATCCAGAAAGAATGTCTAAAGCAGATAAGCTTTAATGCATCATTATAAATGTATACACTATAATTCTCCCTAGTCTTTCTTTTATATACCTTTGGTATACATATATATATATATATATGATTATGTGCTGTTTTATATATATACACACGAAAGCGCTCGGTCGATACTTTTTCCCTTTTTCTTTGTGGTTTTTATTGCATATATTATATCATGCGGTTAAGTAGGGTTTTCTCATATACTGTATATATATATATATATATATATATATATATAAAGAAACGAAAGCTGCATCTTTTACAAATAAAGTTAATAGCATTTTCTATTGTAAAAATTTTCACAGTAAATAGGCTTTATATCCAATACTTTTTTCCATTCGCACTATCATACTACTAATGAGATGTTAGTGCTACTATTTTTAATACTATTAGTAATTGCGTTCGTGTATTCTTTCCTAAATATCTTTAAAGTGAGGATGGGCCCTAATCTCTTTAGATGCTCATTAATTAAGGCGTAGAGGCGGTAGGATAGATACAAGAAGGTTTCGGTTTTCCTCATGCGTTTACAAACCATAACACGGAGGAGTCACAGTCGAGCCATCTGTTCCTTGGAGTCATAGGACTCATTCCAGGTGGCAGGATGCGGGTAGAGTCCTTGAGATCATCAACCATCGTCCCTAGAGTCATTGCCCGACTCCCCACCCTTCTCTCGTGTGTGTTCTCCCATACAAAAGAGATTATTGGTTCCCGCGCTAAATTTTGGCGGGAAGAAGTTAACGCGCCACATGTCCCCCGTTTTCCCGTACCAAATTATGTTTCTCCCTCAACGTGTAGTAGGGTAATAGGAGAAATGGGGGGAGAGGGGGGAAAGAGGGGCCCCAGACGCACACTCACAAACTTACAAACATACGTAGAAGAATAAGCGCTCTGATTGGTGCGTTTTGTGAGTCTTTCACCCATTGGCTCTTCGAACTACGGTGAAATTCAGGTTAGGCAACTTTATACTTCAAGCTCACATATAATAAATAAAGATTAAAATTCTGCTGTACTATGCCTTTATGTTAGACTTATATATTGTGTTTTCTTATCATAATCTAAATTATTTACCTAGATTACAAAGTATATTAATATAAACAGTTACTTAGTACTATGAAAACAATACATAAGTTGGCTATTCAGAATTGAATGTATTGAATTCTTCTATGACGTCGGAGACAGCCGTGTAACCGTTACTGAGAGTCAGACGTAAATATTCCGCCCTAGTAAGAAACAAAGTAGTTCCTTGTATGAAAAGGTATTAAAATGCAAAAAAATATTATAAAAGTAAAATTAAAATAGATATTTTATTAATAAGTCTCTAAAGGTGTATGGTTGCATATTCTTCTAGCTATTTTACTTCCAATGAAATTGTTTTTACTTAATGTTTTGCACCTGCGGAATGATATTGTTTCCATGCAGATATCAATGCATTACAAACGGATTTTCTTGAAAAAGAAACAGCATCAGTCACTATCTACACGTTGGAGTGGGAGGTAGTAATTCTTCGTTCCTTGAGCGAGCTATGACACGTGAAATTACTTTTGAAAATTTGTAATTGTAATTGACTTAATAAATGATTTGTTGGTAAACATTGAATGTGGCTGTTATGCTTTCATAACAATCATCGTTGGAAATCGTATGGAGTGCATTTAGTTCTAAAATCCCCTTTTTTATATATGTTAAATAAGACGCTTAAATCCAGAAATTTATTTTTAACTGGGTCACTTAGGCCTAGACCTAAAAACGTTGAGTGATTTTTCGAGACAAATAGGCTAAGGCCAAGACTGTATTTGTTTACAAAACAATCATTTTTATGTGAGTTATTGACATTATGTGTACTAAAATGGCCAAAACAAACGAACTTGAATCAAGCAGACCCACAGTAACTCTGCCAAGTATTAACACAAATTCGAAACTACCACAGAGGCCTGTTAATTTACCAAACTGTGTAATAACAGCAAAATTACCAAATAGACATTCGCCCACTCTTAATATACCCACAGATGTAAATAGTCCTACCTCTACAACTTCCGCCAACCTTACTACAACTACTGGTTCAATTACTACGAAATATCCAAACAGACCTAATAACGAGAACAATACGGCCCTATCGCCCACCAGCAATGTTATTGGTGCCAGGTCTACTACAAAACTCTCCAACAGACCTTACTCAAGACCTAATTCAATCCAAACTTATAAACCACCCGTGCCTAATAGGCCCATATGCACTTCAAAAGGTACTTTCAGAACTCTCTCGAAATCATTTTAAATAACCAGATTTTACCACTCACTTAAGCTAATGAATATAACTCTTAAGACATTTGAGTAGGCTCTACCATTCACATAGGCCTAGCCTTGAATCCTATTATAGGGCACATTGAGTAATTACTAACATTTGTGAGCAGTATTTAGGCAATGCCAAATAGGACAAAATTAGGAAACTTGTTTAATCCGACATTTAAATGCTTTTAACGGCGTATGTGGTACTTAATGATGCCATAAATATTTTCTTAACCATAATTTGACTAGTTAGACCTAGGATAGCGGGCACTTAACTTTATCTAATATTTATCATAGGCCAAGTGAGGATTAAGGTTGTTACTAATATATATATGTTGTGGGTGTGGAGTTCGGAAATGGGGCTTACCTCATTTGCCCCTTTTGTAAATGTAGGCTTTTGTTAGATGTATGTAATTAATTTTTTAATCTTAAAATTTATTTTTGCCACGTGTAATTAAGATTTCCCAAAAAGAGGTTAATGTTGGTAGCCGACAATATATATATATATAAATAAATATATTATATACCAACTGATAAACCACGTGTTAAATTATTGATAAAGGTTTGAGTGTTCAGCTTATCAGTTTTGAGGTTCGGTGATATGAAAACATTTTTGGTATCAATCCTGTACGAATACCCTTTAGGGATCTGTGCTTTAAGATTTAAAAAGATAGCGTTCGATGTCCAATGGGCAGTGGGTATTCCATTTGACCTGACCTGAGGTGACTCCTCCCACCCATAGAAAGTACTTAAAAAGGGTATTTCTTCGCGTTCCCAATCAGTTTCTTCTGGCTTTGTTTATTGACTGTTTCAAACCTCACTCGAGTAGGTGTAGGCCTACTTGTATCACAATTAGTGATTGTTTTTTAACCCGAACACAAGGATTGATTTTGCTCCATTGTTATTAAAGTGTCTCTTTTAAATCGTTGTACCATTTGTTCATAATGTCCGCTCGATGTGAAATAATAGTTGCCAGAAGAGTGATCAGGAGGCACACGCCCTCTAAATTGAAACGCGAAGATGGTAAGATTAATTATTATTTAAGATGTTCAATTAATATTTTCAATTAGGAGAAGTTAAATAAGGGTGGTGAAATCACAATAAGAAACTGGTTTAATGGGTGCGGGTAGACCTAATGAAGACCTTATTTATAGGTCACGAGCTCTTGCTTATAATAAACCCATTTCTTATGACTTTATTGCCTTAGTTATGTAAAAGTTGGGGGTTCTTCAGTCGAGTCATTGCTAGGGGTAATATTAGTTAAAAGAACTTTTCCTCTGTAGCTGTTTACAAAAAAAGCAAATTTAGGTCAAACTGTACCGTACGTTATGGCACGTGTTTCAGCTAGAACAGTGTTTGGGAAGTGTTGGTACTTTTTAGTGTTTTTGATCTTTAATCACCTTTTTAATATCAACTGTCGTGCCAATCTTTTTTTCATTTAAGTCTTTTACGTATTTTGTATAATTAAATATTTATTTGTTACAGTATAAGTTCATAAATGAAGATTTATAGGCTTGCGGCCAACATTTTTTTTATTATTATGAAATTTGTTGGCATATTTTTGTTTATTTTTATTTAATATTGTATTTTAGTGGAGTACTTTTATACTATACTATATTTGAATATTCTCATCTTCATTATATATACACACAGTATATATATATTATAATATATATATATATATATATATAATTTTGTAAGGTTAAGTAATTCTTGTTTGTGAGTGTTAGTAATTTTTTTTATCCTGTTTACCTCCAGTGCTTACGCAAGTGATGACCGGTGTACTGTACAGTTTGGGTCCTGTTTTGGGTAAAGGCGGATTTGGAACTGTTTACTGCGGATGGCGAATAAGGGACGGAGCTCCTGTGGCCATGAAACAGATTGCCAAGAATAAAGTGTCTGCATGGGAAATGGTAAGCAAGCTGGGTTTTGTGTATGTGTGTGCGTGTGTGCGCGCGCGCGTTTGCGTTTTAAGGTAAGTTTATAGATATCCTCATAGCAAATAAGTTTATCAATAATTTGTGTCGTTGTATAGAGCGTTTTGTTATTGTCTGGTATTTGGTACATTGCGGATTAGCGCCATTCCTTCAATTAGAGAGTTAAAAACCACAATTATTTTATTTATAATTATAATAATTACTACATTAGTAAAAAATGAAGATAGTTTTCCTTTTGCAAGATTTTTACTCGTTTTTGCGCCGAGGTGAAGAGTTCGTTCGTATGTGGGTCTTTGCTTTCCTCATCGATCGAAATATCCTGTATGATTTTAACAACTTTTCATATATATATATACAGTATATATATGTGTGTGTGTACACTATCTGTGTCTATTGGTCTACGTTTACCACACGCACACACGCTTTGAGTTACTTAATTATTGTCGTATTAAAAGAGGAAGTTATTTTTAGAAGCTTTGTAAATAAAATGCTTAGTTTCAAACACTCGTCAGGCGGGGAAATACCTAGATAGCCTCTGAGGAAAGGTATGACGTGGAAGGCAGACAAGGAAATATACAATATATATATATTATATTTGTGTGTGTGTTTTGAAGTGGGGTGTGGAAAGGGGTGATCATGAAGGAGAAAGAGCAGAGCAGCGCACAGTCTACGTATGAGCTGTTGCTACGCCAGAAACGAGAAGCGGAAGGATAGCTCTCGGACTTCATTTATAGGTCGCGTTTGAAGCAAAACGGTTGTTTGGCTGCTTTAAGTCTGTCGTCACAATCATAATTCGAGCTGCGAGTCAACGGATAGGTGTTTGCTTATTATTACTATTGACATTGTACTGTGTGTATATATATACACGTAAATAATTAAACTAGAGCGGTTCATTCTATTTTTATATAGTATGTATAGGCTACACGTATATATATATATATATATATGGCCGCATTGTCTTCTCTTTTACAGTGACTAGTATTTATACGCACATCATTTGTGTAAACAAATTAAAGTGTACACTTGTTGACATTCCAAGAAGTACACATGACGCATCTATCTGCTCCTTGAAACTACCTTCATAATGGAACGGGATATATACCCCAACCCCCAACAATATTTTTCTCACATACACACACACGAACATTACCTTATTATGACTGTAAATAATGTAATTTTGCACTATTTTTGCGTACTAACTATATTTTCTATCAGTTATTAGTGTTGTCAGATTTTATAGGTTCACTGATCCTGTGGAGTGCCAACAAGTGATTAAATGGCACACCCTTTTCAAAAAGCGCAGCTAAAAGGGAATAACTACATTGGTAATGGCTTTTTAGAGAAATTTTGATAATGAATTTTCGCCGTTATTCGTCGCTGCATCGCGTAAAACGTTTTGTAAAGTAAAAATACTTAGGCGGAGAAGCCTGTATAGGCTGTTTTTTTATTTTGTTTCCCTCCGTAGGCCTATCAAGACGTTGCTCAGACCTAAAAAAGAAAAAGATAGACGTTCGATGATGCGTACAGCATTATTTCCTCCCACCCCCCCTCGTCCCCGCAGAACCTGACGTCATGCTTTACTAACTTCTCGTTTCTGTCGCTGCGGCAAAAGGAATTTTATCTATCAGCGTCTCTCGGGGTGGTTTAAGAAAGGGGGGGGGAGGGTTATGTGGCGTTGTGGGGAGTGGGGGGCGATTGGAATTCGAGACTGGAGGGGGGAATTTTACTATTGGGGGCCCCAAAGTCAGCCGCGGGGAGATTTAACACGGAGAAATGACCGAAGAACCGCAAAGCATGTAGGTGGTGTCGCTGTTGTTAAGCGGGGCCTGGTACCAGCGAATGTCATGAGGGAGAGAAATAGAATGTCTTAGTGGTTACAATTTTTTATCCGCACATTCGTTTGAATTTAATTGTTTTCTAAAGATTAATTTTGAGTATTGATATACCAGTAGATTTTAATTATTATATATTTAGCTAAATTTGTTAACATTTATTATTACTGTCTGGTTATTGCCATTTGAATATGTATGTATAGACCAGAGTGGCTTCATGTTTTCCAAATGTAATACAATGGTTTATTATCCTATTATTTATTAGTGCATTTGTCATATTGTTATAGGCCACGGACTGAAACCCGCATTATTATCGTTTCATACTCGGTCAGTGCTTCGTGTAACAATGAGTCACATCCGTAGTATTGACCCATATGCTAACATAAATATGGGAATTATCGTGTATGAAGTTAATAAATGCATTATTCTATCAACATGAAGGAACGAACGCGTCAATATCCTAATATTCTTGTCAAGTCTTAGGAAAACTATACCCTCTCGCTATTTAAAGAATGTGCCACGTGTTCTCGGACTTTTTTTTTATTTTTCCTTGGTTAGTTGGCCTTGCTGAATAGCTAATCTTGGATGAGGTTAGCGAACTTCTAAGAATGCAAACTTGTGGTTCTCCCTCTCTCTGTCTGTCTGTCTGCTGGGCTCAACTTCCAAAGACTTCCACTGAAAGAGAGAGAGAGATTAAAAAAAAAAAAAGCCGACTACGCTTTATTTGTTTAATTTGGCGTCGGCGAGAGTTGATACCCCCTTTAACACGAATTCGTTTGCAAAAGGAACGCTCGTTTCTCTCTCTCTGCATTTCACTATACAGCTTTTTGAACGTTCAACCAATTACGTTGGTTCGTGATTGCTTTTTTGTTATAAGTTCCTTTATAACGAGGGTGAGGTTGTTTTTAGTGTATGTGAAACACACACACACACATATACGCACGTTGCGTGCGTTTCTGAAGTTCATTGACCATCTTTTTCCTCTTGAAGATATAAAAACTCTACTAAAAAAAAAAAAAAAAGAGGTGTTCTTTCGGCTAAAAAAAGTGTATCAAATTACGATCCGTAATATAGTTTGAATTTCCTTCCTCGATGGGTATTTCCTTTCTAACCATGAAATAGTTTTACCTTTTCTTCTTTTTTTTTTTTTTTTCAAGTTCTGAACACAATTGGTATTCAGGTAACCAACCAGGCAGGTGTGACAACAGTCTGGTATGTCTGGTTCCGAGGCGCCCATATTTCGACGTCTCTTGGGGTAGTGAGTGAGGGAGGAAGGAGGGTTGGAAGAGTTTTGGGGGTAGAATGAAATGGGGTTTTAAACGAACATTCCACACAATTTTTAAAGCCTATTCTTTCCCAATTTTTTTTATATGAAAAAACGTTTTTCCGCTTTGGGTGTAGGTTATGGGTTGATGGGTTGACAATTTTTTTTTTTTCCCTTTGTTTACTTGGTTTTTAATACGTTGTTTGGCGATTGACAGGAGAGGAGAGAGAGAATTTCTGTACGCAAAGCTGCAAAAGAGAGGTAATAAGAATTGAAATCGGTTCAATGTGAACTTGTTCGTGTCGCCATGAATTTTTGACCACGTGAGCTTCCAAATTGGGGTAGCAACCAGCCGTCCTGTTTCTTTGCGTTGGAATTTTAATAAAAAAGATCGGGCTTTGGACTTCGGTGTTATTTAAACACCTGTCCATTATTGTTCTTAGCGAGTTTATTTTGTCTGTTGCGAGTAGACGGTGTTTTCTCGTTCCCGCTTCTGCGCAGGATATATTTTTTTTATGCACCCGATTTGTAAAACTTGGGGGAAGTTTTATCTCGTTCAACGCAATGTTGACGTGCGGCGTGCGTCATATTTCGGCCAGACTATATTTAATTATGGCGCAGCGTAAAGGTTGAAGTTTTTATAACTTGATATTTGGTTAAAAATGCTATTTTAATTTTTAAGTAATTGAAAATTGTGTAAACATTTTAACTTTTCCCTCCCCCCCCTCCTAACAAAGTTTTTTTTTTCTCCTTCAGGTGAACGGAAGCCTGCTTCCCCGCGAGATCGCCCTCCTCCTACGGGTTGCCCACGTGTCCAACGTGACGAAGCTCCTCGACTGGATGGAGGATGATGAGTCTTTTTTGCTCATCTTCGAGCGTCCGGATCCTTGCAAGGACCTCTTTGATTACATCACCGATAACAAAACTATTCCTGAAGCGGAGGCTAAGTGCCTGTTCCGCCAGGCCGTTACCATCGTCAAGGACATTTACGATGTGGGCGTCTTCCACAGGGACATTAAAGACGAGAATCTCCTCGTCACCACCGACCCACGAGGGAGACCCGTTCTCAAGCTGATTGATTTCGGGTCCGGCGCTCACGTGACTGAAAAACCGTTTACGGATTTCGACGGCACCAGGGTTTATTCTCCCCCCGAATGGATCCGGTACAACAAGTACCACGGACTGCCCGCCACCGTTTGGTCTTTGGGTATTCTCCTCTACGATATGGTAAGCGGAGATATTCCCTTTGATCACGATCAACATATTCTGGCAGCCAAATTACATTTCAAACCATCACTCGGAATGAGCGAGTCTCTGAAGCACTTGATCCACTGGTGTCTGAGGGTACGCCCCTCAGAAAGACCCATGTTGGAGGGAATTCTGGAGCACCCTTGGCTCAATAGCCCTCCCCCGAGGACGAGAGACCCGGATGAAGGGTCCATCGATAAGTGTTCCACATCGTCAGACGACTCGCTTTGATGACCGTTCCTTCCCTTAGAGTAACAGATTCTAAGAAGTGGTTCTTAACTAAAGCGGACGCCGTTTTATTTTATTTTTTTTAATTACTGTAAGAACATGAAAGGGGGTCCCCCATCAATCAATGCAGTAGACTTACCGTTGCTTTTTTTTTTAATTCGCGCTTCTCCAAACCGTAGTAGGTAGGAAAAGTGCATACTCTCACGTTGTATAGAGGCGTTGAATAAGATTAGAAAAGCTGTAAAATGATCTCGAATGTAATCCTAAGGAATTTTTTCTCTTTTAATTTATATAATTGTGACAAACAATTTTTTACGTCAATTATTATTATTATTATTATTATTTATAATAACAATAATAATGTTTCAAACCTCGCGATTTTTTTATAAGTTATTTTTGGGCATTTTTAAGTTGGGTTTTTTATATATAATTTTTTTTTAATTTAATTTTGCCTTTCCAAAGTCTCTCTTGAATTTTCGAAAAAGAATACCAAAGTTGTTTTTAAGTTCACAGACATATATATATATATATATATATATATATTATATATTATATATATATATATATATATATATATATATGCGCGCGCGTTTCATACTGACACCATTTATATATATAGGGTGGGGTGGGTTTAAAATGGTTCTAATTTTATGTTGGTCGGTAATAAATATTTTTTAAGTTTCTGAATTTTGCCTGAACATATCATGCGTATCTACTTTATGATGTATAAACAAAATTTAAATATATTTTTTCTTTCGAGTTTGTATAACCATTTCGCCCCCATCTGGGAGGGGGAGGGACGAGTGAAATAGCTTTATAATATTTATGAACGAGCCTTTTATTTTCGGACCCGTTAGGGTGAAAATGAGTTTATTAAAACTTCTTAAAAGAACTGGCACACGAAATTAAACAAACCAAGATTTAATTTACCCCATTTCGCCCCACAGATGGGGTTAAAATGGTCATACAAACTTTAAACGAATGCCGTCACTCCTCCCCCCCCCCCCCCCCTATGTTTGTGTTAAGGCAAAGTTTAAGAATTTCGAGAATACTTATTGCATAAATTATTGAACGACATAAAATTGTACCTACTCTACCCAAATGTTCATTTCATTGTTAAAAAAAAAAAAAGTAAAACTTAAAAATACTTTCGGCTAGTTAAATAGGCCACAAAAGTTGCTCAAAATAGTATATATATAATTTTTGTTTTCGAAGCTGGTAGGAATGAGGATAATTGGCTCTCAATATTTCATTTTAATTATTTTCAAGTTGGCCTACATCATAATTGAAATAAAATTTGTATATATATATAATAATGACATTCTACCAGTATTTTATTTAGTCATTTATATATATATAATATATATATATAATTATATATATATATTTTTTGTAAAGTTGTCAGTGAAGGTTATGTTAACATATCATGCTTTATTTCAGTTAGTATTTGCTATTGAAATTTTTTTCCATGTAATATGTAGTGTTAATAAAAGCGTAGCTATTTCATTCATATAATTTATGTATAAATATATCATTCATATTTTCATTTTTTTTCTTGTATAAGTGCTTGTAAATACTTTGTAAATTGTAAATATAATTCTCATATATGTAGTTAAAAATAATGTTCAGTTTTGAAGTGTGATTATGAATTAATATCGCAGTAACAATCAAGCAGAAAAGTAGTGTGACTGTATCCAAAGCATGTATGATAAAAAAAATTTCGTAGTCCTGTAAAGAGAAAAAAACCTTACCTTTAAGAGTACATTTTTAAGGTATTAAATTCTTTTGAAGTACTTCTGAAAAAGCTTCTTTAAGAATAATGAAGTGTAGTAATGTCACTAGTTGTGTAAAATATGTATCGCCTTGAAGATACGGATCTTATTTTTTTAATAAATGATAAAGTCTTACGTATTCTGTTTTATATCCCACCCTGTAGTGTAAGGTTCCTTATAGATGTTCCCTTTTTAATAATTTATTCTACGGGGGGAGGGCTTTTTTTAAGGGGTGGGTGACGGGAATGAATACTCAATATAATTACTAATTGGACTATTAATATGTTTTATTACAAGTAGTGAGAAAGTAGTACTTAGTTATCTATGGTCCATGAGAAGTCAATCGATAAATACCTAGAATTTTCATTTAAAAAAAAAAAAAAAAAAAACCATTTGTTAACCGTATATAAAAGTATGATGAAAATGTACAATAATGATGAAGCTAAACGCAGGGTGAAAAATAATTAATTTGTTGAATTAAAATTTATTTATATCGCACTCCTAAAAACTTTTTTTTTTTTAGTTGCGTCATATTAACCGAATATAATATGACGCAGTTAAAAATACTTGGAAAAGTGGCAACATTCATTATAAAAAAAAACAGCTATCCAGGGCTTTTGCAATATTTACAAAAAAGAACTTTGCTAAAACACTATTTTTATAAATTTTTTATATAAATGAACTAAAATTGTATACAATAATTATAGCGCGAAGGTCGACTTCATTATGTAAATAACTTGAATGAACAAAAATAAAATATTGGAAAATTACCCTCATTTGAAGTAGTCTAAATAAGGAAAAGTCACACAAAACTTTCGCTCGAAACTAAACTGTTTATCAAACCTGGATAAACGTGAGATAGATAGATAGATATTTGAACGGTGGTGTAGTGGTTAGCGTCGCTGACTACGAATCCATCGGCCCTGGGTTCGAGACCCGACGGCAGCCGGCGCGCAGCAAAACCCAGCTGTTCATCCTTCCACACAATAAAGAAAGTGGGTGGTAGATAAATGGGTACCCTAGGTGGCCTAATGGTTAAGACGCTGTGTTGCTGATGGGGCGTGGTTCGGATTCCACGTTAAACTGTAGGTCTAAGGTGGAGTGAAAAGCTTGACCTTCGTCAGAATGAACAATTCGGGCGGAAGCTAACCAAAGGTGTGTGTATATATATATATATAAAATTTGTATTAAATCTAAAAAAGGGGCTTCAAACACGTGGCACGCGGGCCGCACCCTTCAACATATGTTGACCACACCGAATCTAGTGACTTCTTTACTCTGCATATAAATGAAGAGGAATTTGAAGATGTAAATATTCTCTATATATGCACTGTAAGCATAAACATGCAATAAAGAAACGTAGGTAAGTACGCAACAATCTGAATTTTAATTTGCTTAGTTGCATATATATATATATATATATGTTATCGTTATAAATGCATCGATTCATTAATGTTATATAATGTACAAAATATCCCCCACTGGTATTCGAACCTGGGGGCGGTGATTATTAAGCTACAACAATAGAAGTTAATACAACCTGACGTATATTTCCCTTCCAGAAGCATTTTTACATATTAATCCCGTTCTCGAGCCAATAGACGTCATTTTATTCCAATCTCTTTGGGCAACACAAGGATACCATATGATATCGGATCGACAGGACCACATCATGAACACAACAAACCAACTAAACCTAAGTTAACTTATTGTAACTTACAATAATACTTGGGTGCCGTTCAAAAATTATGTAACGCTATTTTTGCTAAAACCTAATACCCCCCACCCCCTTGTAACGTGTGGGGTGGGGGAAATGTTACATAACATCATAGGGGGTGTCTGGTCTAGCGTTACAGAACGACGTTCCTGGGGGATCTTGGGTGTCGAGTTTTAGCGAAAATAGCATTATGTAATTTTTGAACGGCCCCTTGTCGATAGACTGTCAGGTAGATTAGATGTCGTAATCTCGTAGATGTTCATTGGCTCGAGGGCAGCGGTTAATACGTAAGAACACTTTGGGCGTGAAAGCGCTAGTGCTTCCTTCAGATGAAATGTACGCCAGGTTGTATTAATTTTTATCATGTCGTAGCCTAATGGGGCAGCGCTGACTACGAGTCAGACGTCCCGGATCCAAATTCTTGTAGGGGGTATTTTGCATATGTAAAAAATGCGCGTGTGTAATCGCTTATTTCCATATATGTATGTTTGCAAAGAAGCCTACATATTGTATTGTGACCTGACTCCGAAATGAGTTTGAGATCCCTGATCTATATATATATATATATAGATGTATAGAAACGACGTAAGTATAGAGGAGTGTTCTGCACACGAGGAAGAGAAATAACGAACAAATGAAAAATGAGGTAACCGCCCGGGAATCGAACCCAGGATCTTCTGATTGCCGGTCAGATATGCTATCCACTACACCACAGGCCTCGATCAGTCAGAAGTCGTAATTCTCCTACATAGGGCAGAAACCAATGCCTTGAGAGGGCACCCTCGCAAATCGTGAATATATATATATATTATATGTATAGAGAGAGAGAGAGAGAGAGAGCCGTTGCCCATGTTGGGCCATTCATTATTAAAAAGAAAAACTAAAGTATTTGACATTTATCATTACCTATTCGGACTAGTGGATTTAATTTTCTCAGAAGAGTTCCTTGTTCCATGCACGGTCTGTGTGTACACACACACACACACACACACACACACATATATATATATATATATATATATATATATATATTAGGAAATGTTTGATTTAAAAATTTAACATTAAATTTTTACTGAAAAATACTATTTGTGTGCAGTTATTCTAAACTTGGAAATGAGTTACGTACCGCATTACCTGTGAAAGCTAAATACCAATTAACGAGATAAACTTGATGTGAAATCTCGTAAGATGACGGCTTAATTCCAATTTGAAATGGTTATTATTACGCCTGAAAGAAAGTAAGAAATTTCTACCATAGATTATCCTCTTAAAATCTTCCTACTACGAGCCTGTACTTCACTTGTAGGCTATGGTGAAGACCGTGAAGTACATAAGAAATAATATGGCTCGTATGAGACATATTGTCTTCGCTATTGCTTCGTATATTATAATCTAAAATTCAAGAATCTCTCTCTCTCTCTCTCTCTCTCTCTCTCTCTCTCTCTCTCTCTCTCTTCATTCTAATACCGAAAACAACAACTTGACTGTCATTTTAAATATTTTAAAAAAAATTCTAAAATATTTAAGCACCCGATAACTCAGCGGTTACGGTGGCGGACTCTGATCGGTGACTTTCTGGTTCGCTCTCGCCTGCTGGCTCCTGGTTGGGTTCAGTTGGCTGCTTACCCTGTCATTGCTTGGGCTAAAGGTGACCCTTGGGGCACACTCACTGCCCCCACACGTCGTAGGGAAATGAACTTCGTGGCTATTACCTTTACATAGTATTTTCTCGCACCAGTACTGATTCAGAAAGAAGATCACTGATCCAGAGGCCCCTCTAGCTACTCAGCACCCACTGAAGCTAAACTCCTGACAGTGCGTGTCAGCATGTGCTGTGAGTGTAAATTACTAGTTAAATGGACACAGGATGAGGCCCCCCCCCCACAACAATATACATTACTGTAGGCCTTCCGACGAAACAAAATTTAAAAAGAAAAACTTTAAACCAAAATAAATATTAAATAGCCTACAAGATGGCCACGAAGTAAATTTGCATGAAAAACAAGAGCAACATACAAATATGCTGTAATTTCACTGCAAAGGGACTTTTTGGCCGCTCTTACATTACATAAACTGTTGCTTTGTGTTACACATCTATAGCTAAATTAACACTAAAAGTTAATAACAGCTAATAAATCTTATAACACTCTCCTCAAGTGCTGACCTTAAACTCGGAAGCGCGTCTCTCTCTCTAACTAAACTTCAATGATAAAATTAGACGAAACTTATTAATACAATAAATGACGAATAATATATTAAACATCACAGGTTTAGTACGATAAATAAACATTAAAATATAGGAATAATTTAATCACATTTTGAAGTATATTTTGAAATAATTTAAAAGCTAAATTTTGCTATTTTTTTTAATATGTGAACAAATTAAACATTGAATTTGACTATTTATAAGAGTTAACTTATCTTTATTATTTATATAAATATATTAACATATATTTATCAGTTTTGAAGGTTAAATTTTAATGCGTATTTTGCATTTTCATTACGCCATAACAATATATATATATATATAATATATATATATATATCCCCCTCGATTAGGTACTCCGGCTTGCCGGGCCGAGGGGGCTCGTACACCTCGTGTGTTGTTGGGGTTTCCTCAACTCCTCGTGGGGTGTGGGCGAAGAGTTACCTAGTTGCGTTTTTTTTTTTTTTTTTTTTTAGCTCCCCCTTTTTTTTCCGTTTCAACCGGAATTTCTTTTCTCTTGACTCGGTCTTGTGCCTCTGTCAATTGTAGTATCCCCCCCCCCCTCTGTTTGTATTTTGCAGTCTTGGGGTCATCGCTCCGTGGCTGAGCCGTGCTCCGGGGACGGTCTGGGCGCCCGGACCGCTGCTGCGTCTGGATTGGGTCTTTGCTGGGCCCTTAACGGACAAATCTCCGTAGTGCCAATCTGCTGTTTTTTAAACGACAGTCGGGTTGAGGGGCGGGCTACCCGGGACGTTGGGCCTGCGCCTTGAAGGATGCAGCGGCGGATGGTGCATTGCCTTGGGTCCGAGGCTGTCTTTTTTGTAAAGCTATTGTTTATGGGTTCAATTTCAAAACTTAAATCCCCTCTTGTTGACCTTCAAGCCGTATGGCCCCCTCTCGTCCTCTGCGGCGTCTGGCTCTCGTGGCCGGACTCGTGGTGGCCGTAGGGCGGGGTCTTCGCGGCCCTCGTTCTTTCGCCCACTCTCGGTTACCGTTACACATGGACCTGTCCCTGCTGTCAATTTCTGTCCAATGGACAGGTTCCTTGTTCTCCGCCCTTCCGCTGGCTCCCTTCCGGGCAACTCGGAACGGGTGTTTCAGCGTCTTAAGACGGTGGGGGTTCGCTGTCGTTATGATATCCGCTCTCTGAAGGATGGGTCTCTTCTTTTGAAGTCCCGTTCTTCGGTGGTGACTGAGTCCCTTCTACAGTTGCAGGATGTTTTGGGTTGCAGAGTTTCTGTGACTCCCCATCCGCAATTGAATAGCTGTCAGGGCACCATTTTCGCTTCCCGTCTGCTGTCAATCCCGGTTGGCGAGTTGCAGGAGGATCTTGCCCCCCAGGGGGTGACGAAGGTCTTCCGCTTTTCGTCGCGCCGGGATGGTGCTCTGACCCCGTCCGCTCGTCTGCTCCTGACCTTTGACTCCCTTGTGCCTCCGGCCCAGGTGTTCTGGGGCATGGGTGATCGCCGGTCGTGTGAGTTTTCGGTGCGACCGTATGTGCCTGACCCGGTTCGCTGCTTTGGCTGCAACCGGTTCGGCCATGTTAGCTCTGCTTGCCGCCGTGAAGGTAAGCTGTGTGTCCGCTGCGGTGGGCCTGCGCACCCTACCCCGTGCACGAACCCCCCGCTGTGCTCGAACTGCTCGGGGGCCCACCCTTCCTCCTCTCGGGACTGCCCCGTTTTCAAGTTTGAATTCGAGGTGCGGTCCTTAAGGACTACCGAATTCCTTAGTGCGCGGGAGGCGCGCGATAGGGTCCGTGACCGGGAGCCGCGGCGGGGGTTGTCCTATGCTGCGGCCCTTGGCTCTGGCCCCTCCCGTGCTACCCCGGCGCCTACCGGAGTGGTGCCCCCCCTGGAAGTTCCGGGGGTTGGTGGTCCTCCTGGCGCCGCGGGACCTTGTCTCTCGCCTCACTTTCGGACATCCCATCTGATTCCCTGCCTACAAGTGCCCCTTCTCCCTCTCCGGCCTTGGGGTCTGGATCTTTGCCTACTCGTCTCTCGGGTGGGGACGGTGCTGCCCCGAAGGGGAGGAGGAAGCGTCGCCGTGGTCGGAGTCGGAGTCCTCCAGACCCGATCATGACCGCTGCTCGCCCTGCTTCCCCTTCCTCACCGGAAGGGAAGCGGCGCGCCGCTCCTGGTCCGCTCGGGACTCCCCCTCCTATACCGAGGGCTGGTAAGGTGTCGCCTCTCGGTGCCCCGACTAGTGTCCTCCGGGTGTCGGTTGAGGTACACCGCCCCATGACACCCTCGATTACTGACTCGGTTCCTATGGAGGAGCCTGGCCCTTCTTCATGGAGTCTCTCTCCCTTCGGCTCCTGCTGAGAGTGGTCTGGTTTCTCTCCTGGATCTACCTCTCCCACCTGTGGTGGACCTTTCCTCCCCCCCGTCAGCACTTGTCTGGTGTGACGAGCCCTCGCATCTGGTTCTCCCCGGCCCCCTCTGGTGGGGAGTCGGGGGTTTCGGCTGGGCCCGTCTCGTCGTCTCTCCCCCCCTCAGGGGAGCCCCCCTCTGAACTCCCTGTTCCACTTTCTACCTCTCGTTCTACTACGGGTGAAGCAGCTGCGGGGTCGGTGGCCCCCCCCCCCCGTTCGGGGTGAGTCGGGGAAGCCGATTCCGTCCCTGGTTACGGACCGTTGAGTTTGCTGCTCAGCTTGGTCCGTGGCTATTTCTCTTTCTCTGCTCTTATAATGCCACTTCCCCTTACAGTTCCATTTTGCATTGGAACTGTAGGGGGCTTTTAGCTAACTGGGAGAACCTTGCCTCCCTGCTGGAGAGCGAGCGGCCTTCCTGTGTTTGTCTCCAGGAGACTATCCTGGCTGCGCGGGGCTCCCTCGTCTCTCTGGCTATGTTGGTTTCCCTTGCACCCCGGATGAGCACACACGCGGCGGGGTGCGGCGATTTATGTACATCATTCATTACCTCGCGAGGTGTGCCTCTTCGTACTTCCTTGCAGGCTGTGGCTGTGCGGCTCTTTTTAGATCGCCAGTACACTGCCTGCTCGATTTATATTCCTCCTCATGACCCTCCTTCTCGCGACGCGGTTCGCGAGTTGGTGTTGCAACTGCCTCGACCGTTTCTCCTCCTCGGGGACTTTAACAGTCGCGACCCGGCTTGGGGAGATGTCCGGTCGACTAATGTTGCTGGTATGTTGCTCTCCTTAATGGAGGAACTTTCCTTCGCGTGCCTCAATTCCGGTGAACCTACCTACTTCCACGAACCCACGGGTTCATCTACCTGTATTGATCTCTCCTTGGTGTCCCTCGATGCCTTACTCGATTTTTCGTGGAAGGTGTTGGGGGACTCTTATGGCAGTGATCATTACCCAGTCTGTCTTGAGCCGGTCGGACCGCAGCCGGGCGTCTCGTCTCGACCGAGGTGGTGCCTTGCGCGGGCTGACTGGCCATTTCAGAGCTCGTTCCGTCATTGTCCGTTCGGTATTGAGCTTTGGCTCTGTGGATGAGAGCTTGGAGTTCTTCGAGCGGGTGGTGATGGGCGTCGCGGAGGACTGTATTCCTCGATCTTCCGGTAACCCGCGGACGCGTAGCGTCCCGTGGTGGACTCCAGCATGTCACCAGGCGGTGTGTGCGAGAGGAAGAGGGCAACGCGCCGCTTCCACCGCACCCGGCGCGCGGACCACTTGATTGAGATGCGGCGGGCGAAGGCTTTCGCCCGCCGGACTCTCAAGTTGGCCCGTCGGGCCTCTTGGCGTGCTTTTGTGTCCGGCATTTCCTCTACCCCTTCTGCTGCTGTGTGGCGGAAGGTACGTAGTATCGAGGGGAAGCCGGTCCCTGCTAGTCGCCCTGTCCTTCGGGACGGGGACGGCTTCCTTTCGGATCCTGCTGCTGTGGCCGATCGGCTGGCCGGTGCTTTTGCTGCGGTTTCCCGTTCGCCTTCAGCTGCGGATCGTCCTTTATCGGAGGTACGTTCCCGCCCCTGGGAACGAGCCCTATAACCGTCTCTTTACGATGCGGGAACTTCGGGCTGCCTTGGCAACCCGTCGTTCTTCCGCCCCTGGCCCTGATGACATTCCGTATGACTTTATTTGGAATCTGCACCCGATGGCCCTGCACTTCTTGCTGGATCTTTTCAACCGGGTGTGGGTTGAGGGGTCGTTCCCTTCCCGTTGGAGGGAGGCGATTGTGGTCCCGATACCTAAGCCGGGGAAGGATCCGGCGGAGGTGGCGGGCTATCGGCCTATTGCCTTGACGAGCTGCTTATGCAAGCTCCTTGAAAAGATGGTGGCCGTCCGACTTTCCTTTACACTGGAGTCGCTTGGGTTATACCCCCCGACCCAGTATGGCTTTCGTCGATTTCGGGGTACTCTGGACCCCCTTCTCCTCCTTGGCCATGATGTACGGGAGGCTTTTCCCGCCGGAATCTTGTTCTGGCCGTCTTTTTCGACGTCCAAAAGGCCTATGACACGACCCGTCGGGGAGTTGTCATGGACCGTTTGAAGTCTCTTGGTTTTGTGGGCTTTTTGCCCACGTTTCTTCGCAACTTCCTCTGCCGTCGCACTTTCCGCGTCCGTAATGGGGCGGCCCTATCTGACCTGTATGTTCAGGAGGAGGGGGTGCCCCAGGGGTGTGTTTGAGCGTCTCCTGCTTCAATCTGGTTATGTCTGCGCTACCGGGAGCCTTCCGCCCTCGGTGCGCTGTTCCATCTACGCAGACGATCTGGCTGTCTATGCCGCGGGGACGAGTCCCCCCTCGTGGAGAGGCAAGTCCAACTCGCGGTCAATCGGGTTGAACGCTGGGCGTCGTCGGTGGGCCTTACGCTGTCTTCCCCGAAGACTTCGTGTGTGGCCTTCCTTCCGTCGAGGAGACGGGGATCCGGCGCCATCCCGGCCTTTAACCTTACACTCGGGGGTCAGCCTCTGGCCCTCGTTCATCAGTACGCTTCTTGGGTATGGTTTTCGACAGCCGTTTGAGCTGGGTTCCCCACCTTCGCCGGCTGCGCGAGTCGCGAGACGTACCCTGGATTTGCTGGGACATCTGTCGCATACTACATGGGGCGCGGATAGGCGGACACTCCTCCGTTTGTACGTGTCCCTGGTACAGTCCAAATTAGACTATGGGAGTGTGGTGTATGGCTCCGCCTCCCGCACGGCCCTTCGGATACTGGATCCGGTCCTCTCTAGAGGACTGCGCATGTCATCTGGCGCCTTCCGCTCCTCTCCGGTTGATAGTCTGCAGGTTGAGTGCGACATCCCTCCCTTGGAGGATCGGAGGTCGTTCCTCATTGCTAAGCACTATCTCCGGATCCTCCGTCTTCCCACCTCTCCTCTGTTCCAGGTGGTTGAGAGGGCGTTCTGCCGGGATGGGGGTTGGTATTTCACCGACACGGTGACCTCCCTCCTCGATGGTATGGGCACTCCTCCTCCATCCGTTATACCGGTCTCTTTCAGGGGTGTTGCACCTTGGGAGAGCACCCCTGTTGCGTGCTGTAGGGCGTTGCGCCCCGTTCGCAGGGCCGATTCTGACTCTGCCTTGCTTCGGTCTCTGTTCCTTCAGCATGCAGCGTGTCACTCTGCATGTGTTGCGGTCTTCACAGATGGCTCGAGGTCGTCGGGGGGCGTTGGGGCCGCGGCTGTTCCCCAGTCGTCTGCCCTTGCTCCCCGATGTACCCGTCTCCCTGATGAGGCTTCCGTTTTCACGGCGGAGCTCTATGCCATTCTGAGCGCTCTGGAGGTGGTGCGGGAGCATCCGGATGGGTCGTTTGTCATCTATTCGGATTCCCGCAGTGCCCTGGATGGCCTGGAGTGTTTTGACCCTGTCCACCCACTGGTCCGACGAATCCAGCTACTGTGCCATATCCTTGTCGCTTTCTGGTGGCAAGGAGGTGGTATTTTGCTGGGTCCCTGCACATGTTAACGTGGCTGGAAATGAGGCTGCCGATCGAGCTGCCCGTTCCGCGTGCCGACTACAGGTTTCACCCGTGTCCCTCCCCTTTTCCGATTATATCCCTGGCTTCCGTAGGTTTTTGCGCTCCCGGTGGCAGAGTCGCTGGGATGGCGCTAAATAACAAACTCTGCAAGATTAAACCCAAATTGGGATGTTGGGCCTCTTCCTTCCATCGGTCGCGCCATAAGGAGGTGGCTTGGCCCGCCTCCGTATTGGCCACACCCACCTGACCCATGGCTATTTGATGGCCGGGGATCGGGTGCCCCGATGTCCCAATTGTAACTTTCACAGTTGCCCACCTCCTGGTGGAGTGTCCGCTTTACTCTGCGCTGCGCGCAGAGTATTTTCCCTTTTTGGAGAGCGTCGGGCCTTGTGATAGGCTTGGCGCTATTCTATCTGAAGGTCCCTACTTTTCGGTAACCGGGTTGTTCTCCTTCCTCTTCGCTCCCGACTTCTTTACCGGCTGTGACTCGCTGTTTTTTTTTTTTTTCCCCTCCTCCCCCGTCTATTGTTCATTTCCGTTAGCTGTTCCATAGTCTTCGTCCTGTGTTCGCTCTGCTATCCACCTTTCTTTTGGTGGCCATGAGCGGTCATACTTTGAAACAAAAAAAAAAAAAATATATATATATATATATGAATAGAAACGACATAATATTAAGGAACGTTTCTGCACACGCGGAAGAGAAATAACGAATAAATGAAAAATGAGCGAACCGCCCGGGAATCGAACCCAAGGCCTTCCAATTGCCGGTTGGATGCGCTACCATTACACCACGGACCCCAATCATTCACAAATCGAAATTCTCCTACATAGGGCAGAAACCAATGCCCTGAGAGGGCACCCTCGCAAATCGTGAATATGTGCATTTAACTGCAATGACCACGCAGTATATAAATGAATAGAAACGACATAATATTAAGGAACGTTTCTGCACACGCGGAAGAGAAATAACGATAAATGAAAAATGAGGCGAACCGCCGGGAATCGAACCCAAGGCCTTCCAATTGCCGGTTGGATGCGCTACCATTACACCACGGACCCCAATCATTCACAAATCGAAATTCTCCTACATAGGGCCTCTCAGGGCATTGGTTTCTGCCCTATGTAGGAGAATTTCGATTTGTGAATGATTGGGGTCCGTGGTGTAATGGTAGCGCATCCAACCGGCAATTGGAAGGCCTTGGGTTCGATTCCCGGGCGGTTCGCCTCATTTTTCATTTATTCGTTATTTCTCTTCCGCGTGTGCAGAAACGTTCCTTAATATTATGTCGTTTCTATTCATTTATATACTGCGTGGTCATTGCGTTAAATGCATATATATATATATATATATATATATATATATATATATATATATATGGTGGAGCAACAAGTTTCACCTTCGTCAGAATGAACAATTTGGGAACTGAGGCAAAAACCAAAGTTAACCAAGGTTACATATACACACACACTTTATGTATTGTTATGTCCTCGCACGTGTTTATATGTTGTGTGTGTGTGTGTGTGTGTACGTGCCCGCGTCGCATCACAATTCTGCTAAAAAACAAACGCAATTAATCTCCTTTTATGACATAAATTTCCTATTAAAATAAAAATTAATGATATAAATAAAAGGTCGTGTTATTATGACATATTTTACACCATATAATAAATAAATTCGCAAACAAAAGCTAACATGAATTTCTTTTGTTTTGCAATATAAAATTATAAATATATACTCGTACGCAATTTAGGATAATGGCTTTCAAAGTACGGGTCGCGAAACATTAGTCACTGGGTCACTACGAGTAGGTACAGAAAATTCGTTCTCCGAAAGTTATTTGAAATTAATCCAAATTAATTATTTGAAATTGGGGCGTAAAATGAACCACTTCACTTTTCTGGAAAAGCATCGAATACTTGAAATTTTGGATCACTTGAAGATCAGAGCCTCCAGCCTCAATTACCAAATGATAAAACTAAAGAAAATATGGTGTTACTGTAGTATGCGGTCTACCTACGATTCGGCGGTCTACCTTTTAATTATAGCTTCTTATCTTGTTACTGATTGTTTGTTTACATCCATTGTCAATCGCCCTTGACGATTGGTAGGTTTAGTCATGATTATTTTCGTTAGTTTTAACGAAAATATCATGATTAAACCTAACCAATCGTCGGTAGACCGCATACTACAGTAGCACCGAAAATATCACGATTTAACCAATCGTCAAGGGCGTACGGTTGGACCTAACCGGGCATTCAATTTAATTTTTTATTATATTTGGTACCGTAAAGCAAAAACAAGAATACATGGGGTCCCTGATCTTCATTCAGGTGATCCCAAATTTTATTTACTGTATTAATTTTAAATTTTAAATTTTTTTTTTTTTTTAAGTAACTTCGGTGTTTACTTGAAATAAAGTTGTTAAAATGAACATGTATTATTGTTTTAGGTTGTGGGGGGCTGTTTTTCTTCCACCTGCGTGAGAAAAATGTTTGATAAACACTGATTTAGGATACACATCGAACTCAGTTTGATAAACACTGATTTAGGATACACATCGAACTCATTGCGACACGACTGTCCGTGTCCGTGTAGCGATATCAAGGACCTATCTTATACCCATTTCGTTGACAAGATCAAAATAGCGACACTCTAGAAACTAAACCTAACTTAGTCTAGACTAATTTTGGTACTTTCCTGTTATCCCGGACCCCAGACTTTTTGCCAGTTGCCAGACTTCAATTTTGACAGAATAGTTTCGTTAAAACTAACGAAAATATCACGACTTAACCTAACCAATTATCAAAGGCGTACAGTTTACCTAACCGGACATTCACTTAACCTAATTAGTTGGTAGGGTTAGGTTAAGTCGTGATATTTTCGTTAGTTTTAACGAAAAGATTCTGTGTCAAAATTGAAGTCTGGCAACTGGCAAAAAGTGTGGGGTCCGGGATAACAGGAAAGTACCCTAATTTTAACCTAAACTAATTTTAACCTAACCTAATTTAACCTAACCTAATAATAACCTGTCGATGAGATCTCGTAAGGCCAGATATTAGCGATGTCGCCAAAGATTCAGACTTTGTTTTCAAACTGAATATATGCTTCAAAAACGCTTTTATTTAACCATTATTTCATAATTAGGGTATAATATACCCTTGGTATAATTTACTATGATTATGAAATAATTATTAATTAGTTTAAACAGAAACTCCGTTTGGATTTTAGGATAACAAAATAATTTGTTAAAAATTATGAAGCTCAGTTTTATAAAAATTAAACTAAATAAATGATATTTCAAACTAAGTTTAGTTTAGATTAAACATATAAAATTATATTAACTTGGAATTTTACTTCATTTATGTGAAAAATATAAATTAATTAACTTTGAGTAAATATAATCTTATATAAATGTTTAATCTAAATTAACAAGATTAGGGGGGCGGGGCTCGTAATTTTTAACACAGTAATTTTGTTAGTTTTAAATCCAAACCAAATCTTTGTTTAAAATTATATAAAAAAAAGTGGAGCAAGTGTAGTTTACGTCTCCCCTGTGGTGCCTAGTGTAGTTTACGTTTCCTTACATTATCCTAGTGTAGTTTGCGTTCCCCAATTTTGTCTGCGTATACCTAATCAAATAAAACGTTAAAACTAACGAAAATATTACGACTTAACCTAACCAATCGTCAATTTATATATATATATATATATATATATAATGTCTCCTAAAGATCATAGTGTAGTTTACATTCCCCAACTTTGACCTAGTGTAGTTTGTGTTCCCTTTTGCGTCAGAGGGACGTAAACTACACTTGCTCCAAAAAAGTTTTTTAGCGAATACAGAATAAAAGGTACAAAACACTTCGAGATTAGTAGATAATACCAAACCCACAAGTCAGGGATCTTGGAGTAGAACTAACTGGATGTAGAAATCAGAGACCGCTGTAACATTAAAATTATAACAAATAGATAAATAATTGGAAATATCTGGAGGAACTACAGTACAACTAGGGTGTCCAGATTTGTGCTCGGAAAAACCGGGATAGGGGTGGATCAATGCCCTGCATTGATGGTGAACCACTGACCCGCGAGTCAAGTACTGACCCACGAACTCTTATTTAATTAAAATATTACTAATTTTTAATATTTTCTACCTTACAGTTTTAAAATTATTTTATTCTCCCACCGAAATAAACGGCTGATACACATTGAAACGTTTTTAAACGTGTAGTATACGTTTAAAAACGTGCTAACAATGTTTGGTTCATCTTATTCATGCGAACAGTTGTTTTCCTCCATGAATTTCGTCAAATTCACTACGAGGAATCGCCTTGGCACAGATATGAGTGCTGCATGTGTGAGACTAAAGACAACCAAATATAAACCTCGGATCAAAACATTAGCAGCCAAAATCCAACAAGAAATTTCTCACTAAAAATAGTAAGTAAATAAAGTATTGTGACCCAATTTCGTTTTTTTAAAAATCAAAAGTAACAAATATGATCCGCCAGCAAAAAAGGTTCGCCACTACTGCCCTATAGCCTATAGGCTTATTTTGAAAATACACCTTAGTCATTTTCTTGTCCTGAAAACTTTTTTCTAAAGACTGGGACAGCTCTCTGAAAACCTGGACATGTCCCGAAAAACCAGGACGTATGGAGTATGGACACACCCTACGTATAATTCATTCGATATTATTATTAATAAATAAACAAATGATTGAACAAACCGTCTTTAAATTAATTACTCGCTTAAAACTATTGTACGTGAAGCGTTATCAGAGAATTCTTACGAATGGATAATCGTAGAAATGAACTACGAACGTCCGACGCAATCACTAACAAGGAATAAGCGCTAATAAAATACTAAATTATAACTTAGTTACATCGAGGTATCACACGCTAATCCAGCGGTTCTCAAACGTTTTCTTCTTCTGGACCCCTTGAATTCTTTCACGGGATTTTCTGGATTTTCGAGAGAGATAGACGATTTTTACTTTCTTTACGACCGTGTGTGTGACTTGTGGCTGTTTGTTAAGCGTATATAAAATTAAGAGGGTTATATTTTCAGGACCCCTTCGCGTACCCCTGGGGCTACGCTGTACCCCAGTTTGAGAACCACTGATTTAGTCCATTGAAAACAAACTTCACACAAAGAACTTTTACATCTAAGATAGAGGAAACAAATAATGAAAACTACTGTTGGTCACGACAACAAACCCTGAAACCCTGGAAAGAAGTGAGCGATACACAATAATATACACATAAAAAATATTTGAGGGGCATGTCTCAAACATAAAACTTCTGAATACACGAAAAGGGGACCATTCTGAGTTCAATTCCATCACGAAACGGACATGTTATGTGCCTTGAAAAGTGGACGCTCAATTTTGCCAGCTGAGGTTTAAGTTTTGGTTTTTGGCTAAACAT
Source organism: Bathynomus jamesi (assembly GCA_023014485.1). NCBI lineage: Eukaryota > Metazoa > Arthropoda > Malacostraca > Isopoda > Cirolanidae > Bathynomus > Bathynomus jamesi. The sequence continues at coordinate 1,574,471 of JAJOZX010000043.1, read as the reverse complement.
ACAATAGTTACCCCTTTTTCTTTGATGTATTCACTCCGACGCGAATGCAACGAGCCTTAGTAGACTAGGTGTAGCTGTCCCCTAGATCCTGTCCCAAAGCTGGATCCTATCTGCTTTGCAGATAGCTGGTGAAGGAAGCTATATTTTTGGGGCCTCTTTGCGAGTGACCCGTTGCCCACGTCGGGCTAACATCATGAAAAAGAAAAAACTATAGTGTTTGTCATTTACCATTACTTATTTGGACTATAGTGGATTTAATTTTCCCAGAAGAGTTCCTTGTTCCATGCACGGTCTGTATGTATCACGAAAAAACCTCAGGGCACCATTCCGAATTCAATCTCATATACAGTCTATATACCTTTGGTATACCTTGGTGTGTGTGTGTGTGTGTATATATATATATATATTTTTTTTTTTTTAACTGCAAACAACACACAGTATAATTAATGTAAAGAACGACGCTTGTATAGAAGAACGTTCCGTACAAGATGAGGAGGGAGAACGAACAAATGAAAAATGAGGTAACCACCCGGGAATCGAACCCGGGATCTTCCATATGTATATGGAATGAACTTCACAATTAGACACGTGAAATGAATGAATGATGCAAACCCACAAGGAAAAAGAAAAATGATTCCAAGACCTTTCGTGTATTCAGAAGTACACCTCGTCAGGGAATGAAGGGAGCAGGCGAGATGCCCTAAATATATACAGCGGGTCAGAAACAAAAAGATAGCGCATAATTAACTGACTTAATGAGAGGCAGAAGGAATTTAAACAAGATATTGTCAGTTTTATACATTCCCGCACTGTTATTGAAATTATTTTAAAAATGGATAAATGCACATTCTAGAATATTTCTTTCAATTATATCTGTTTTTAACGAGCGCTTTAGAGCTATCCCACTTGATGCTATGATTACATCTATACATATGGTTAAACAATGCATTAGAATTATTTGCAGTTCTACACGCATATTTATGCTGTTTTACCGTAATATCTAACGTTTTACCCGTTTGGCCTCTATATACTGATTTACATTTTGTACATCCGATCGAATACACACAACCAACAACATTATCAGGGCTATTCTTTATTTGGCGTGATTTAACAGTATTATTATACTTAAACACTACATTCATGCCAGTTGCTTTAAGTAAAGTCGGAAGATATTGAAAATTAACATGGTAAGGTAGGTTAAGGATATTTGGTAAATATTTACTATTACACCGGTCTCCGGTAGAAAGTTTTAAAAGCTGGTTTTCAATGTTTTTCAATGTGCTGAATTAAAAAATGATACTCATTTCCGGCACAAATGAGTTCTTAAAGTTATTGAAGGTTACAGCTTTTAAAACTTTCTACCCTTTTTTACCCTTTTTTACCTAACCTAACCTAAAACAACCTAACCTAACCTAACCGAATCCCTAAAACCAGCTTTTAAAACTTTCTACCGGAGACCGGTGTAACAATAAAGAAATACCAATTTAAAACTTTTTACCGGAGACGGTGTAATAGTAAAGAAATACCGGATATTTTTACGCTCAAATTCCTTTACAGTTACATTATTATAATACCTATTCTTGGCTTTCCTAAGGCAGTTATCTAAAAATGAAATAGGATAACATAATTTAGTACCACTATTCATGATATTGCAAAACTTGGAATCTAAAAATTCAGGACTGACAACTCTCAATGCTCTAAGAAACATAGCAGAGAAAAAGAAAATAGAAGATTTAATCGAGGGATGATGGTCAAAATAAAAATGCACATAAAGAGTCATTATTAGTAGGCTTACGATAAACTTCAAATTTTAACTGATTAGAGCATCTCCAAATTTTTAGGTCCAGAAAAGATAAGCTTCCATCATTTTCTTTTTCAACTGTGAACTTAATAAATGGGACTAAATTGTTGAACCTACCAAGAAATAAGTCAACATCCAAATTATTAGGCCAAAGGCATAAAATATCATCTATATACCTGTACTAAACAAGGTTAAAATTAACAATAGTAGGCAAAATTCTACTCTCAAAAAATTCCATATATAAGTTACCGGTGAGAGGGGATTTCCATCACCAATCCAATCGGCATAGCATAAAACTTATTTTCAAACTGAAATTTACAATCTTTGACGCAAAGCTTAATTAACTCAATAATAGTGTTGTGTTGAACAGGGAAAGGATATTCAGAGATCTTATCTTTTAAAAAATCAAGTAGGTCATCAACCGGGACTTTTGTGAATAACGAGCATACATCAAAACTTACCAGTTTGAAATTAGGGTCATTAGGAAACTTCAGTTTGTCAATACGATCCATGCTATTCACAATATGTGACTTGGAAATAGAGCCAACTAACGGCGTTAATAAGCTAACTAACCATTTAGATAGTTTATAGGTTACGGAGCCTACTGAGCTAACAATAGGCTTCATGGGATTATTAACTTTGTGTTTTAAACTTTGAACTAAACTGTACAAATATGGTAGTGACGGATTGATACTAAGAAACTGCTGCGAAAGCCCATTATAGTTATTTTTTAATATTTCTCTTAATTTTCGGTTAAACATTTTATTAACATCCTCCAGTGGGTCTCTGTTTAGAGGTTTGTACGTGTCACGGTCACTCAAATGACTCGATAAAGTATTCATCTTTTTAATGCAATTGTTTTTGTTCATGATGACGATCGAATTAGATTTGTCCGCTTTAGTAATATGTAATGAATAAATTGATAAAAGACTTAGCAATCAGTAAACTGCTGGGCTGTTTTGGGACAGAGAATCCTAACCCAAAACTTAACGCACATTTCGTATTGAAGTCTAGCTCATGGAACGATACGTTAACAAAATTACTAAAATCACGAAAGGACTTGGAATCATTTTTCTTTTTCTTTGTGAGTTTACATCATATATATATATATATATATATATATATATATATATATACACGAAAGTGAGGCTCGAGTCATTGGCTCTAAAAAGAAAAGAAAAAATCCGTGACTTTGGTCTTCCATTCAAGTACTACTACTAACCAGACCTAACGTTGCTTAACATCGCTGGCTGTTTGGACGAAAAGAGCAGGTGTTGTCAACGTGGTAAGATCCATTGTTCACCTGATAATTAATTACTGTGTTTATATTGTAATTTATTTTATAATTATTTCATACGAATATAAATATAAAATATAAAAAGCTGAAAACTAAAGAGAGAGAGAGAGGAAATGTGTGCAGTAATAAAAATAATAAGATAGTAGGCATTTAATTATTATATATATATGTGGACAGGATGAGAGTAGAACGTAACTCTCTCCTCGAATGAATCTCTCAAATGAAGCGGGATGCTATAGAAAGGTCGAACAAAGGTTGATTTTGGATTCTGAACATTATATATATATATATATATATATATATATATATATAATAAGAATAGAATAATGTTTTTAGCCTATATTAATTATATAATTGTCCATTTTTCAATTTTCAGCGGATAGCCTAAGTGGTCGCTGGTCGAACTAAAACTGAACGAAGTAATTATAAAAATTATAACAATTTTTAAGAAAGACAACCAACAAACTAAGGTGGCTGGTTGTTACCCTTCAGCCAAGAAACAAACTCCTAAACTATTATTAAGGGTAAAATCGTCTGAGTCAAAAGATACTCTATTGTCATTGAAATTATTATCAGTGTTTTCAATAAAGAACGATTCCACTATCGTTCTATTAATTATCATTGTCATTAAATATGAACAAAGACACTGTAATCATTAAAGTTAATATATTATGTTGCGCAGGCTGAACATGATCAAATACAGATAGATTGTCAACTTGAGCTATAAGCACAGAGTACTAATGTTGGTAAATCCGCCTGTGAATGTCAATAGTTTCTCCAATATATTTTTTTAGGACAGTCATTACAAGGAACTGTATAAACCAAGGCATCTTGGGATTTAATACTAATATGTGGTCGAATTATAATTTTAATTGTATTCTTATTTTCAATGGCAACATTTATCTCTTTGGTAGAAGGTCATTAATTTCTACCTTGATTGAAACCGGAAGCTCGAGGATATTTTCTCTTTTGAAGGTATTTTCTTTATTATAATTAAAGAACCACTTCCGAACGCCATAATGAGCTTTATTAATAAAGTGTGAAGTACAACCGAAATTTATGAAAGTATTCTTAATGTACAAAATCACTTCCTCCAAAAATATCGGGTCGCAGATTTTTGTATGCTCTCAAAAAACGGGTTCAAAATCATTCCCACTTTTTGTACTTTCGGAATGACCTGAGAAAGCACGTAAGTATGAGTTTGAATGACTAGGTTTTCTGTAAACTTTAAAGATGACTCCATTATTCAAATTTCTTTGACACAAACGTGTAGGGAAGGTAACTGCTTATCGTTTTCTTTGTCGTATAAGTAAATTGGATAGAAGTCTCCAAACTATTGAGACTCGTATTGTAAATTTTCAATATTAGCATTCTTATCGACAACTCCAGGAATGAAAAGGTCGGTCATTCTCCTCTCAAGAAACTCCATACATAAAAATTAGAGAACACAGGGGATAAAAGTCACAATCAAACTCTGAAATCAGTCAATATGGTCAATATGCGTATTGACTGATTTCGCTTTTGACTGTAACATATACTCGGATATATACAGTATATATATATATATATATATATATATATATATATATATATATATATATATATATATATATAGTGGTCGAATTGTAAAATTTTAACAAGGGTGGAGTGGTGAGGGTGGGTAAGGTAGCGGGATCCAGGAGCATGGCCCCCGTGAAATTGTAAAAAATGTAACTGCCTAATGCTACATTCTGGTGACTTTTCAGGGAAAGATAAGCAGCAAAATCATCAGTTTAGTGAAACGTTTTTTCAAGTGAGTTCCATATTTTTTCATGAAAGTAAATTATGACACGTGACTTGGAACTTATATTTTGAAATACCATGATAAAATCCACTTTAATCACAATCAACCCTGTTCCCTTCCCTTAATCACAGCACATTATATGACCATAAAATATTTATTTTAAACCAGTTAAATCACATAAAACTCATAAATATATTAATTTTTCAATAAACCAAAACATGTAATACTGAAATATTTTACTTTACTTTCTGTGTTTAGTCAGAATTAGGTTGTTGTTAAAACGTATTTTATTTAGATAACACGAGGGATGGTTATTTAATTTTGAGTTAACAATGGGGATGCCATCACCCCCCCCCCCCGAATTCGAGCCCTGCACCATATATATATATATATATGTATATATATGGTGGTGGTGTAGTGATTAGCGTCGCTGACTACGAATCCATCGGCCTCGGGATCGAGAACCGGTGACGGCAGACGGCGCGCAACAAAACCCAGCTGTTCATCCTTACACACACAAAAAAAAGAATTGGTTGATAAATAAATGGGTACCCTGGGTAACCTAGTGGTTAAGACGGTGGGCTGCTAGTGGGGCGTGGCTCGGATTCCACGTTAAACTGTAGGTCTGAGGTGGAGTGACAAGCTTGACCTTCGTCAGAATCAACAATTCGGCCAGAAGCTAATCCAAGGTTAACCAAGGTTATATGCGATAGATTTCACACTTAAACAATTGAAATAAATTAATGCCGCAAATCGACAAGGAAAAGGAAAAATAATTCCAAAGTCTTTCGTGTATTCAACAGTACACCTCGTCAGGGACGAAAGGCCTTTGAATAATTTTGCCGTTTCCTTGTGGGTTTCCATCACGTATATATATATATATATATATGTATATATATATATTATATATATATATATATATATATATATATATATATAACAGGAAACAGCGAAACAAAGTACAGCAGCGGTCATGACATAAGGCGAACGAAGTGTTAGGTTTTATAGCTCGGAATTTTGAGTACAAATCGCGCGATATTATTGTTCCTCTTTATAAATCATTAGTTAGACCTCATTTGGAGTACGCGATCCAATTTTGGAATCCACATATGCAAAAAGATATAGACAAAATCGAAAGAGTTCAAACACGAGCAACTAAGATGATTCCGTCGCTTAGATCAAAGTCGTACGAGGATACGCTTAAGGAGTTAAAATTGACTACACTCGAGACTAGGGGGCTAAGGGGTGATCTAATCCAGGTTTTTAAAATTATGAATGGGTTCGATAACGTAGATAGAGATAGCTTTTTCGAAATATCTCAATATAATAGGACTAGAAATAACGGGTGTAAGTTGACAAGTAGAAGGTTCGAGACAACAGTTGCCAAAAACTTTTTTACGCATAGAATAGTAAATAGCTGGAATAGTTTGCCAGTAGAAGTAATTAGTAGCACGTCTATAAACATGCTTGAAAATCGATCAGACGCAGATGTTGATGATTGGGTATAGTTTAAGGTAGTAAAATTAAGGCTTTGTGGTTCGGAACCCACGTAAAATTGTAGGTCCTCTCTGCCACCACGGAGCACATGCACAATACACAATTACGAACACAGTTAGGTAGACCAGTCATGAGTGGATCCTAGGGTCTTTGTTGGTCTGAAACATTATAACATTATTATAACAAGTGAATATAACGTCGTAAGATCACTTTCAATCAAATCAAAATTGACCTTTTATAAAAAGTCGAATTTCTGTATTGTAGAATTGAGGCAAATGTTTTTTTTCTTCAAATTTTGGGAAAATTATTAACTCGAATTGAATTCCACCACATCGTAGGCTATTCACAGTAATCTAACCTATAACCTAACCTTACCTTATCCGGCTGATCGTAGTCCAGTGGTCAGAAAAAGGGCGGCTAACCAGGCATTTATCACGATTTTGCGAACTTAGTCCAGTAAATAAAACCAATATACGGCGTTTGTTTCTCTTCACTCGGCAAAACAAACCATCGTACTCCAAAAATCTAACCTAACCTCATTATCCTAAATTAACCCAGCCAAATTTAACTTGGCCTAACCGGGAGTTACTATTAGTCTAACTATTAGGATACGACAGGACTAAAGTGAGGAGTATTTCGCATGACAAAAACTGCGCATGTTTATACCCTTATATTTCCATCTATATGGTATCTTTATATAAGTGAAGAAATATGCGCCAGGTTGTATTAACTTTTATCCTGTCGTAACCCAATGATGAGCACCCGCGTCTCCGAGTCAACGGTCCGGAGTTTGAATCCTGATGGGGAAATATATTGTTCATTTCACGTGGTTGATTGTGAAATTCATCCCATATATATATATATATATATATATATATATATATATATATATATGAAAATTATTTCAGTGTTCCTGAGGATGTCATTAGACGAAAGCGCTTGAGCACCATTTTGTGTTTCCTTTCCTTCGTGGTTTTATTCATCATATAATATATATATATATATTAATTAAAGTCTGTAAATGAGCAAAAACACATTCCTAAATGTATTACAATAATTAAACATGTGCTGAGCGTACTTGCCATGGCGTACTTATTCATAAGTAATGCATATAAATATCAAACCTATGATTTTATTTCGGGGGCGGCTGAAGTCCCCGTAGCCCACCCACCCTGTCTACGTCCCTGTATATATATATATATATATATATCGTTATCGTATATAATTCCCATCAAATTCTTCTTTTGGGGCAAATTGAATTATTTGCCTGAATTTTAAAGAACAAAAGGAATATTGTCTATTTATAATGACTTGATTCAAAGCGAATCTTTTACTTTTCTTGTGATATATATTTCGTTTTAGTTTCATATTTAAATTTCACACTTTTTCCTTCACTGGAATACCCGACCGATGCCAACCTTTGCCAAATGTTTCAATAAAATCAACCTTAATTTAATATACTTTTATGAATCTGACCTGGATTAATATTGATATTTGAGTAAAATCCAGATGTGTGTCTCTTCTAATTCATGTTTCAGAGAAATGACGGTTAATCCAATGTATGTGTGTGTGTGTGTGTGTGTGTGTGTGTTCTGAAGGAGGGGAGAGGTCATGAACACGATGTAACACCTGGTTATACTAATATATTCAGCATCCAGGTATAAATTTTTCCTTGGACACCTGGTTAAAAGTTACTGATCATTATACATTTATAGGCTTACTATTTATAACGTTGATTTTTGAACTCCATGAATTTAAAGATGTCCTGGATATAAAGGTGTATATATATATATATATTTTTTTTTTCCACCCCCTGCCCAGCACGTGTTACTGACGCTTTAATACTTTGTCGTTATGTCGTCATACGTATAACATAAGCATACTTGTACAGTTATTAAATCGTTTTATCTTATGTAAGTATAGAGTTTGTCTCATAATTTCTTCCAAACTGATTCAGTTCAGATTGATTTAAGTTCCTGCATTCTGAGTTACTGTCAAAACTGTCACTTTCAATAAACCTCAGTATTAGACCCGTTTCATTTTGCATATAGGAATTAAGAACAACTACAGTGACCTACATACGATTGAGTGTATAATATACACGAGTATATATATATATATAAAATACTTTATTGAGCACCGAGGTTAAAAATTATTTATGTATTAACTAGTTTTCACTAGTTTTTAAAATACCACTCCGCCCATACAACCACTCAAGATATATGAGCAACTCGCAGCATCATTATCAAGTATATAGAAGGTCAGTACTAATGCCATATCTGTAAATAGTTCATTACCAATGGAAGTAACAACGCATTGTATGACCATAATTGAATGAATTGTCAAATTTGTATTAATTTATTTCCTCGCTCGTGTTGCGTCCTTAGTTTCTATTACGGACGCTCCTGGTTTATAGGTCCTGGTGCATGATTCCTCAGGAGCAAGATGCCTCGCAATTTTTTTTTTTTTTTTGTTTCTTACCGGAGGCAATACATACGTACCCGTTCTAATCACACAAGCTTTCGTATCAACTCACGCTTATTCTACACAAACTGAACCAATCAGAATATTTTTAATTTTTAATTATTGTTTACACAAGATTTGCCTACTGTTTTTCATATTTAAATTGATATTGCCCTTTTTTCAGTAGGCCCCTACAATATTAAATAAAAATTAAAAAAAACATCTAATAAAGAATAAATTATTCTCTTATTCTTTTATAAAGAATAAGTACAATTTCTTTTCTTATTACTACCTAATTCCCGTAATTAATAAATAAGATAACACTTATTAAATGTCTACTTTCGTGTTTTGGTCTCCTCTTTATTTGATATTAATAATAATAATAATAATAATAATAATTGAGGAGAGCCAGGATCTGGCACAGCGCTTAGCCCAACTAATGCGGTCCATTACTCTAATTCCCGTGTTATTATTAGCAGTATCATCGGAATTCGAATCCCCGATAACAGTGTCTTCGCTTGGTTCATAGGGAAACAACATAACCCCAGTGAACTACGGACGCTGGCCTTTGATTCGGCTTCAGTGAATAAATATAAATGTAGTTTATATTTGTAATAAGATAGAAAAATAACAACAGAAATACTAAATTAAGCTTATAAAAGAAATAATTGTGACGTTATGACCTCTTCAAAAAACAAAAAATTGTTTCTACCGATAGACAACACAACTCCAGCGAGACCTTCACAAATTTTTTTCTCGAACGAAAAATTCTTAAATAAGTAAATTTCCACTTCCTCAAACGAAGATGATGAAAAGCAAACATCAACAACATCAACAACAACATCAACAACAACATCAACGACAATAACAATAATAATAATAATAATAATAATAAAATTATTCAACCTCATTAAACTAAAAATTTGTATCTAACTCAACCTAACGACATTACATTTCTTTTTCTAGTCTAACTTAACCTAACCAAACTTAACTCAAATCTTACGTGACCTAATTATACCTAACTTTTATTTACAAAGACAATTACATTAAACATATATAAACCTTCTGTTCAAATTCATATGCATAGATTATTCATATCTACACACACACACACACACACACACACACAGAGTGGAAGCATCCAGTAATATATATATATATATGAACTTTACTGCATAAAACTAATCAAAATTTATGTATATGTACAAAGTTAAAATACAAAATAACTAAATCACGTTTAATTACTGAAAAAAATTCCAAATTGAACCCAAAATTATTCCATAACATCCTTGAATGAAGACACGAAGTATTTTATGAATAAAATTAAAATTGGCTTACCATTTACGTATATATTAGAGAGAAATAATCTTACGAATAATGTGTCGTATACAGGGACCCACCGAAATAAATTTACAGAAATTTTTGGTCCCGAGTCAAATTTAAGGAACCAGTTACCTCCATCTTTTCTTACTGAGGCGTGCCGGGAACCCTGACTCACCGGACTCTGGGCATCTGTAATGGCTGTACCCATCTGTCGACGGTGTTGCGCATATGTGGTATGCAATGTTCCTTTACATTAAAGATTATTTCTTTATTTATATATATATATATATATATATATATATATATATAAAGTGCTCTGCTAGAATAAAAAGACCACCCTCTTAAAACAACGGAATGGACATGTGGTAGCGTTCTCTTGAAACATGATGTCTTCCAGGTGAAGTTTCTATTCCGAAACAAAGGCAGAAGGTTCTTATCAAAGATGGATATGTAACCTCGTGAATTAAGACGTCCCTCTATGAACACAAGGTCAGTTTTTCCAGGGTAGCAAATGCCTGCCCACACCATAATAGCACACCCGCCCAATTTCACATTAGGTTACACCACAGGTTTTCCATATCCAGATCCGTTCTCCTGAAGCAAATTGCTTTAATTTTTATTCATCTGATCAGACTTGTCGTGCGTAAAGGGACTTACTCGTTTACTAGTACATGCAGCTGAGTACAGTGGACGTGTAGGTAGACGGAAGCCTCTTAACATTCTTTAAGTGTTAGAGAATGCTAACAATTTTCTCACTAATGTTAATTATGGAATAGCTTTTAATTCCCCACAGACATTTAGCAGCCAAATAATAAAAAGCAAAACGGATATAAATGATAAATTCGTAGGAATATACAACATTCCTTGTAATAACTGTGATAAAAAGTATATCAGACAAACAGGCAGAGGTCTGGAAAAGCAGTTGTTTACTATCTTCAGGTTTTGTTTATTCTTTGAAATGGTCTTGGAAGAGACGAAAGCCCTCGGAATCTTTTTAATTTTCCTTGGGGTTGAATCAAACCTACACCCACCCAAACACCCACACCCACCCACAGTTATATATACAGGGTGTCCGAGAATTATCTGTACAATTTTTGGCTGTTATTAAAAGTCAACCATGAAGTGTAGAAATTCCAGTGTTGTCCCATTTTACAGAGAATCTCATTACGTTTTTTCTGATACCACGTTTTCACAAGTTTTTTAGAAATGTACGCGGGTGACAGACATTGATGATTTAAAAGCAAGAATCACAGCTGCTATTGAGCGAATTGATGTGGATATGCTGCAGCGTACATGGCAACATTTGGAGTATCGATTGGATGTTTTGCGAATCACTAATGGTGCACATATCGAATGTTTGTAACAACGTTACTTTAATAAAAGAAACTTTTGAAAATACAGATTCTAAATAATCTTGTTTAAGAATTTTACGTGTGTTATCAAAAATTTTATTAAAAGATGAAATTGTACAGATAATTTTCGGACACACTGGAATTTCTAAAAAACTTGTCAAAACTTGGTATCAGAAACAACTTAATGAGATTCTCTGTAAAATGGGACAAACTGCAATTTCTACACTTCATGGTTGACTTTTAATAACAGCCAAAAATTGTACAGATAATTCTCGGACACCCTGTATATATATATATATATATATATATATATATATATATATATATATATATATGATGTTCCAAGAAATGAGAAATGTTCTTATTTTTATTTGCCCGTTATTTTATAAGTGGATGTATATTTTATCATTGGGGTTTCTACTTCAGAAAGGTAATAGATTAGGGGTTTTATTCCTCATATACATATACTGAACAAACAATATGGCGGCTCAACCTTCAAACAGTGATGCCGCGAATGCAGCTCGAACAGAAAATCAAGACCGTTGAGGGGTTTCATGTGACAAATTCAGTGACGCAGATGCAGAGGAACTTTTGCAGAGAATATGGATGCAGAGATCCACCTAGTAAGGAAGAAAATATCACAAATTGTTAGAAAATATATATATATATATATATATATATATATATATATATATATATATATATAATATATATATATAAGTGTAAGTTCACTATTGCCATTTTTACCATAGTAATAAATTTTGCAATCAACTATTTCAAATATGCTATATATTTATGCTATATGCTATATTTATGCTATATGCTATATTTAAAATATACCTTTAACTTCGTAATCTATTTTTTTTTATCTATTTTTTAAATATTTTTTTATTTTATATCTTTTTTTTATTTTTTTTTATTAAGTATAATTTATTTTGTATTAAATATACAATAAATTATTTAATTTAAAATCATGTAATATTTTGTAAATTTTATATTATATGATTATTATTATTATTATTATTATTATTATTATTATTATTATTTCTTGTTGTCTCTATTGCTATTACTTGCCACTTTCACTATCTTCATGTAATAAATAAGCTAAATGCCATTAATTTTGCCTAAAAAGCCTCCATGCTTCCAACTGGCATATTCAGAGTACTGTGAATATATTAACGTCATATCAAATATCTAAAAATTGTAAAACTGTAATTTTTATTATTTTCTGAATAAAGATTCTTTTAATTTTAATTTTAATTAAACTCGTACGTATCTTGAAGTGGGCAGTGAAACACCTTGGTAAGATCCAGCAATTAATAGATTGATAAATAGATAAAAAGGCACATAAATGGATGGACAGAGCAGAATTAGAAGATTGGTCTTATTTTGTAAACAAACTCTTATTTATCACGTGCCTATATATATATATATATATATATATATATATATATATATATATATATATATATATATATATGCGTATCATTCCCCCTTTTATTTAGTGTTGGCAAACTTTACAAAATGAAAATAAAACCCATAAAGAGAGATACTGCAATGCAAACTTGCGAGAGAGAGAGAGAGAGAGAGAGAGAGAGAGAGAGAGAACCCTGCAGTGAAGATCACGTTGAATACCACACTCCAATTTTACTGGAGATACATATCATGATGTCCGTATAATTTTTAGACTCATATATTTATTTCGTAAGAAATGAAGTTAAAAACCAATCTACTTTTAACCTAAAATTAAGTTATTTATTTTAAATTAACCTTAAAATGATTACATAAACTTTACTTTTTAATTTCGAGTTTAACGACCCACATCGGAAACATGAACAAAATTTGCAAAAACTTTTCAATTAACTTTTTTTATTGTAAATCTCTCTCTCTCTCTCTCTCTCTCTCAAGTAATTGTTGTGTAATTGTAATTGACTAACTAAATATGTAATTGTAATCAATTACATTCACAGTGACAATGAGAATGAACCCAGTGAACATTGAACAATTCACCCGATATTACATTGACTGCTAATTGAGCTGTGATGTAAATATGTGTTCAAATAAAATAATATTATCACTATGGGTATTGGGTATGGGTATTGGGTATGGGTATGGAAGTAAAAAGTTAAGGTTGTAAATTAATGGTAGAACTTACTCTTTTTTTTATTTATACTTGATGTTCCTTGAAGAAGTAATTGTAATTGAAATTAATTACTTTTCAATGTAATTATAATTGCAATCAATTACATTTGCCAACTGCAGCAGTAATTGTAGTTGTAATTGAGCATATGCAAAGTAATTGTAATTGTAACCAGTTATTTTTTTAACTGTAATTGCCCCATACCTAATATATATATATATATATATATATTAGGTATCCTCCCAGTAAAGATAATATATAATATATATATATATATATATATATATTATATGATGCAAACCCACAAGGAAAAAGAAAAATGACTCCAAGTTCTTCCGTGTATTCAGGAGTACACCTCGTCAGGGACTGAATGGAGAAGGCGAGATGACAAAAATATATACCTATGTAAAGCGGGAGAGAAAAATAAAATATACATAGGTATATATTTCATTCATTTCGTGTTTAATTGTGAAATTCATCCCATATATATATATATATATATATATATATATAACGTAAAGAACGACGCTTGTATAGGAGAATATTCCGCGCAAGATGAGGAGGGAGAACGAAACAAATGAAAAAATGAGGTAACCACCCGGGAATCGATTCCCGGGTAGGTTACCTCATTTTTTCATTTGTTTCGTTCTCCCTCCTCATCTTGCGCGGAATATTCTCCTATACAAGCGTCGTTCTTTACGTTAATTATACTGCGTGTTTGCAGTTAAAATGTATATATATATATATCTTACTGGGAGGAGTTGAACAAATACTTAGGATCGACCCGTGTCCAACCCCTCTGTAGCAGTGTAGCATCCCGACTCAATTTCAGGGTATTTTTATGGTACCCATTTATCTGCCAACTAATGGAAGGATGTACAGCTGGATGTGAGCTGCGCGGCGGCTAGCCTCGCTAGGAATCGAACCTGGGCTGATGGGGACGATGATGATGAAAATAACCAAGAGCGAAAATTAAAACACAAAATAGTGAGCACCATTTCGTGTTTTAATTTCCTTCGTGGTTATTTTCATCCTAAATATTATTCACGTGTTACTTTCGTCAAATAATTCTTCATATATATATATAATATATATGATGAATAAAACCACGAAGGAAAGGAAACACAAAAAGGTGCTCAAGCGCTTTCGTCTAATGACATCCTCAGGAACACTGGAGTACATAAAAGGTTACAGCCTATATATAGGTTACAGAAAGAAAAAAAAATAAATAAATAACATACATACACACAAACATATATATATATATATATATATATATCTACACACACACACACACACATATATATATATATATATATATATATATATATATATATGCAATAAACGGAGAAGTAAAAATTAAAAATTAAAGATTAGAGGATTAACAAAGAGGCATACAGATTTGTAAGGAAAAATATCGATTTTTAGCACAAGATCAAATGAATTAAAAATACAAATTTATACTGGAAATCTACCCGGGTTTTAACACTTTGCCTTTTAGAGTCAAGATTCGATATATATAAAAATAAAATGAAGATTAAAAGTTAATAAAGACGTACAAGTTTACCAAAGATTTAGCGTCCTACCCTTTTTATCTAAATTTGTTTTGAAGGAATTCAAAACAACAGGATCGAGTTGAAAAAGACCTTTGCTTATGTTGAAGTTATTTGAAAGTTGGATAATGGCAGACTCAAGAATATTTCTATTGACAATGTTGCTAGAATGAAATAAAACTGAAGCATTATTCCAATCAATACAGTGGGATAACTCTGACAAATGGACAAAAAGAGCACTGGACAACTCTCCTGTTCTAACGGAATATTGATGCTGTTTTATACGTGTGTGCTAAAAATCGATATTTTTCCTTACAAATCTGTATGCCTCTTTGTTAATCCTCTAATCTTTAATTTTTAATTTTTACTTCTCCGTTTATTGTATATATATATATATATATATATATATATATATATATATATATATATATATGTGTGTGTGTGTGTGTGTGTGTGTGTAGATATGTATGTATATATATATATATATATATGTATGTTTGTGTGTATGTGTTATTTATTTATTTTTTTTTCTTTCTGTAACCTACAGTATATATAGGCCGTAACCTTTTATGTACTTCAGTGTTCCTGAGGATGTCATTAGACGAAAGCGCTTGAGCACCTTTTTGTGTTTCCTTTCCTTCGTGGTTTTATTCATCATAAATATTTTTCACGTGTTACTTTCGTGAAATAATTTTCATATATATATATATATATATATATATATATATATATATATATATATATATATATATATTAACTGCAAACAACTCACACAGTATAATTAACGTAAAGAACGACGCTTGTATAGAAGAGCGTTCAGCACAAGATGAGGAGGGAGAACGAACAAATCTTGTGTGGAATGCTCTTCTACACAAGCGTCGTTCTTTACATATATATATATATATATATATGAATTTCACAATTAGACACGTGAAATGAATGAATGGTGCAAACCCACAAGGAAAATGAAAATGATTCCAAGGTCTTCCGTGTATTCAGAAGTACACCTTGTCAGGGAATCCCCTGACGAGGTGTACTTCTGAATACACGAAAGGCCTTGGAATCACTTTTCTTTTTCCTTGTGGGTTTGCATCATATATATATATACAGTGAAACCTCGTTAACTCGAAGTCGAAGGGCCTGAGAAAATCACTTCGAGTTAACCGATTGTGAAATAAAAATGCTCTTCTCATGCTATTTTTTGTTCTCAGCCATGCATATTAAAACAAGGAAAATACGAAAGAATAAAAACATGTTAGGTTTAATAAAAGAAATACAGTATAAGATATTCATATACAAACAGAACACTAGCAATATACATAGTATGTAATTACTGTATTCTAAAAAGTAAATTACAGTCTTTAATTGAAAAAGTTACATTCTATGTATGTAATTAATAATAGAGGGAACAACTTATGTTGGTAAATTTTATTTTTTTATTAAAAACTCAATTATTGATTTTTGCTTAGCATGGGATTTATTACGAATAAAATTTTCAATTTTTGCGAGAGATTGAAGGCACTCATCTGCTCCTTCTGATGCTTGGAGGAGTTTTCTTAGTTCATTACACATCGAAACTCCTTGTGTTGAATTTATCACGGGAAAAGGGTGGTTTTCCGGTTCATCATTGTCTGATTCATTGTCAGAAGCTGTGGTGATGTCTTGTATTATTTCATCTTCATTTAATATTCCTGAAGTTGGATTAACTGAATTTTCTTCACCGCATAGAGATCTAAACACTATTCCGTGACTCCTTTTGAATCGTTCAAGCCATCCATTACTGCACTTAAAATCTAAAATTTCTAATTTCGTTGCCATTTCATCAGCTTTGCTCTGAAGTATGGGACCACTGATAGGAAAATCTTTAGCACGTGCAACATTAAACCACTTCAATAGCGCCTGTTCTAAACTTTCTTCTTTTGCTAAACGCATACGTTTACATTTGGGAACAAATTGGTGTTGCGTAACTGCTGTTGTAATTTTTTCAGAGTTTCTTATCCAAGTACTAAGCGTATTTGCTGGAATACCATTTTCTTTAGCAATTTGCAACTTAGACTTTAAACCACGCTCAACTTCAAGCAGCGCTTCGTACTTCTGCTTGATATCTTTGGTGTTAAGTTTGTGCTTACTCATTTTGAAAGGGGCAGTAAAAAGTCTCTAAATAAACCGCACAACTTCCAGCGACGCCGATGGAAATACAACTGAATATCCTGTATAGTTTTAAGCCTTTATATATAGTACAAATACAGTACAGTATCTTATAAAAAGGATCAGTGATACGATTCGAATGTATCAAAGCAATGGGCGGCATCGTCTAGAACAGTGGTCGGCGAACTTTTTTGGGTATTACCCCAAAATATATTTGAGGACGTAATCAGGACGTAAATTCGTAATATTCTAAAATTTAGAATAACGCCACATTTATGTAACAAAATAAAATAAAAATATACGAAAAAAATATCAGCACAAAGTGTGTCTCATACCGCACGCATTACCCCAAAAGTTTTAAATTTACCCCATTTGGGTAATTTACCCCTGTTCCCCGACCACTGGTCTAGAAGATTAACACTTCGAGGAATTAAGTATTGTAACGACTCTCCGGGCAAAGGGATCCACATCACTATCCCCCTGGGACAAGCCTTCTTCTCCGAAATTAATAAGTAGGTATGCACAGGATTGGTGATACGATTAGAATGTATGAAGGCAATGGGCAGGATCGTCAGAAAAATTAACACTTCGAGTAAGTATATGAAAAGGTCGCTCCGGGTCTTCAAATTCACCTCGAGGTATCCGGTTTTTCGACTTATCCGATTTCGAGATAAGAGGAGTGGAAGTATAGTATTTTCTATTTAAATTAGCAGGGACTTAACAATTCATATCGACTTATCCGAGATTTCGAGTTAACCGAGTTCGACTTAACGAGGTTTCACTGTTCGTTCTCTCTTCTCATCTTGCGCGGATGTTCTCCTATACAAGCGTCGTTCTCTACGTTATTTATACTGCGTGTTCTTTGCAGTTGAATATATATATATATATATATATATATATATATATATATATATATATATATATATATATATATACACTTTAAAAGTAAACTCGACCAGCTGCATCTGAAAAAAAAAATTAGGTGCCCATCCATACGATTGAAACAAAGCACTTTGTTTTTCTCCAAACTTGCGAAGCATCTTGCTCCTGATAAATCATGCACATGGTCTTATAAAATAATATGTATCGGCAATACAAACGTACGGAAACCTCGTTAGCACGTTAACCCTCTATATTCTCAACAATAACGCTGCGAGCTGCTCCAATACTTTGAATGAAGTGTATGATCGGAGCGGTACTTTGTAAAAAGTGAAACCATCATTGCTTTTTGTGCATAAATTGAATCCGCAAATAGTCTGTGTCCTAATATATATATATATATATGCAACAAATAACTGCAATGACCGCGCAGTATATAAATGAATAGAAACGACATAAGTATTAAGGAACGTTTCTGCACACGAGGAGGAGAGATAACGAAATAATGAAAAATGAGGCGAACCGCCTGGGAATCGAACCCAGGGCCTTCCAATTGCCGGTCGGACGCTCTACCATTATGCTACGGACCTCACTCAATCACAAATCGAAATTCTCCCAAATAGGGCAGAAACCAATGCCCTCAGAGAGCACCCTCGCAAATCGTGAATATGCGCAAATAACTGCAATGACCGCGCAGTATATAAATGAATAGAAACGACATAAGTATTAAGGAACGTTTCTGCACACGAGGAGGAGAGATAACGGCATTGGTTTCTGCCCTATTTGGGAGAATTTCGATTTGTGATTGAGTGAGGTCCGTAGCATAATGGTAGAGCGTCCGACCGGCAATTGGAAGGCCCTGGGTTCGATTCCCAGGCGGTTCGCCTCATTTTTCATTATTTCGTTATCTCTCCTCCTCGTGTGCAGAAACGTTCCTTAATACTTATGTCGTTTCTATTCATATATATATATATATAATAGCTTATGTAAATGTACTTTTTGGTGTTGTTTTCAGTAAACATCAAAACTGAGGTGGTGTGTTAAATTGTACACACGTTCCACAGAGTTATTCTTTGTTTATGCTAAACAACTTTTATAAACCAAAACGTAAGAACAGTTCCACGATTCTTTGTTTATTAAATTTACTTTAGAAATTTTAAATTGTTTGTTCGTTTATGTGTGTGTGTGTTAGGTTTTTAGTTTTTTAAACTGTTGTGCTAGTACCTGAATGAATATCTAGCGCACACAGAGTGGTATTTTCTTGTGATAAAACTACAACATATACCACAAAAAATAAAACGAAGAAAATTGTTCTTACTTGATTAGTTCCAGCTGGAATAAAAAAATTTAGGTGTCTATCAGTGGCATGCTGTGACCTTCAAAAGTACGCAATGTAGAGTACATGGGCTTTTGCCTTGATCAGAAAATGAAGCAAATATAATTTCGAGGAATTTCCTAATATAAGAATAAACATAAAAAATATACCTTACAAATTACAAAAATTGAGAACTATTGTTTTGTAATGGTTTCCAATACATAATACATAAATTACACCTAATTACGTATTTACTAATCTGATGAAAGTCTTGAAGCCTAGTTGGCAACTTTACTGTAATGCGTGATGTTGCCAGTGTTCACCATCTCAGCCCTTTTAAAATAAACTACATATAATAAAATACTTAAAAATTACCCAACTGTATTCTGAAGTTGATTTACTACTCACAGTTAATAGATAAATTATAATTATATATGAGTCATAAATACTTTCATAACTAAGGTAATCATACTTGATAAAATTTGAACTTTATATGGACTGTTTAGGGCTGAAACGCAAATTGAAAGTTGCGTACATTGTGGCTTTTACAGCCAGTCTGAGCCAGGGGAAATATTTCCTAGCCAATAGCCATGATTTCATACTTATGCACATAAGGACCGAATTAACTCAGGCACCCGAACTCAAATGACTTGAATTATGTCTGTGCAGAACGGAAGAGTATGAGATCTTTTATTCGCATGACTTAAATTTCATTTGTATCATAATTTTTTTTTATTCACAGTGGGAAGGACTTGCAGAAAAAATAGAATAGAAATTTAATTAGGTTAGTTAGGTTATCTCGTGATGAGTTTTTTTTGGGTACGCTGAGCCTACTTTGCGTATTCTGATTCCACGCCACTGGTGCCCATCCATACGAATGAAACAAGGCACTTTGTTTTACATCAAACTCCTATAGCCATCTCCCGATATCTTCCGCCGCCGCTCTCGCAAGCACCAATCAGTGTACATACACACAGGGCCGGATTAACCATTAAGCAAAATAAGCCCGTGCTTAGGGCATCAAGGGAAGGGGGGCACCACAGAAATTTTCCATTGTCGGATTTACCATGGATTTATTATACTATTATAATCGCGGCTTATAGCCTATAAGCTGTTGAAAACTGAATTATATATATTCATATATAGTATTTATTTTTTTTCATTGTTTGAATTTGTAGTGAACAACAACCCTTTTGAGAGAATAAATATATTTCGTTGTAATCACACACTTTACGCTTTGCGTTATTATTTTGTTTATATCAAATCTTTGAGCGCCATATTAAAAATACATATAGATTAAATATTTTCGTGTGCTATAGGAAGTTATTCTGAACGTGTGATTTGTGCATATAATATTAAATATATATTTTACATAATCATTTGGTATTGTTTTACAGAAAGATTTAGGTTTATAGAATTGTAATATAAATTAATATTAAAATAAAAGAAACTATAAACTCTCTATATTGCTGTTGTATCAAGTGATGTTTATCACGGCCATTATAATAATAAGATATAGTGACCTAAGTTAATTAGCGTTGAAGAAGTTTATCTGTTGCTCTCTCTTCTCTCTAGGGTAAGTCTATGAAATGTACTTTATTTGTATATATAACAATATTTTATCATACACGTATCTTTATTTTATAATTTATTTATCTATTGTCATAACAGTATAAAAGAATTTAGATTGTAATAACCAGAGTGAATAATTTGTAATGTATATATAACATCAAACGTAGTTAGGACAATTTAGGCCCTAAGCAAATGTTCATATTTCCTATAATTAAATATTGTGTTTTAAATAAATAAATAAATGTAAATATAAAATGTGGCTCGTTAATAGTGAAATGTTAATATTGATATTTTTATAGATTGCGTATTATTAATTCTAATGTTAAGTATTTTTATTTTATAGGTTTCGGTTCCTTCTTTTGGTTCCTTCTTTCGATTTGATTTGTATTCAACATTTCGAGTTGATATTTCGGTTGAGTTATATTTAATTGCCACTTATATTTAAATTGCCACTTTGGTTGTGTACGGTTCCCATTTTGTCTTTCTGAGAATAAAAGAACAAAGCCAAGATTGTGATATGTGTAACTGTGTTGATTGCCACATAATATACAAATAAAATATTCTTTTTATTTCTGTATTTTACAGACCCCAAGAACCAAGATGAA
Organism: Bathynomus jamesi; assembly: GCA_023014485.1. Lineage (NCBI taxonomy): Eukaryota > Metazoa > Arthropoda > Malacostraca > Isopoda > Cirolanidae > Bathynomus > Bathynomus jamesi. The sequence goes on along the minus strand of JAJOZX010000043.1, from coordinate 1,552,743 downwards.
ACGTGTTCAGTTAAGTGGTGCACAAAAGCGAAAACTATCAAAAGAGAAACAAGAGAAGACTTTGGATTTAGAGTCCAAGTCTGCAAAGCTGACTGATTTCTTCACACAAGTTCCACGACCACAACGTCAACATGATATACCGATTCTGAATCAAAACCAATCTCCGTCATCAGAAGTGGACACAAATACCACTTTGATCACTTCAAAATCAAAATATGATGACGTTGGAATCACCGAGGTGTCATAAGCAGGTTCATCTACCACATGTCTCACTACTGATCTCACTTTGCCTGTAAATTCTCTTGATACCTCTACTGCAAATGTTGATTCAAGTTGCTTTACAAGACATTCTGGAGTTGAAATAATTGCTGAAAATGAAAGTTTAGTGGACCATGGTGATGGTGGTGAAATGAATCAGTCTGCAGAAGATGAAGTAAATATAGCAAAAGATCCAGGGTTGTGGCTTGATTTCTCTGCTGATGATGTGGCTTATTGGATTGCTTGTGGACCCAGTGACTGTCAACACCACAATGGGCCATTTGACAAGTCTTACCGGCATTTCAGTAGTGGCAAACCAGCAAGATACTGTTCACAAAAACTTTTCGTTGGGACAAAAGCCAATGGTGAGAAATACAAGAGAGGGTGGTTATTGTATTCACCATCAACAGGATCAGTTTACTGTTATGTTTGTAAACTGTTTGCTCCTAAAAATGTCTCACATTTTGTTATAAGAGAAGGGTTCAGTGACTGGCGAAATACTATTGTAATTGATCATCATGAAAAAAGCACTACTCACCGAGACTCTATGCTAACATACTTAACTCGCAGACAAGGTGCGGGGTTGGGACAACAGTTGGAAAAACAAATTCAGGAAGAGTGTGATTACTGGGAACATGTCTTGAGGCGTGTCATAGCTGTTATTTGTACGTTAGCTGAACGTGGCTTGTCTTTTCGAGGAACAGAAGAAAGATTTGGATCATTGCAGAATGGGAATTTTTTAGGGCTGCTTGAGCTCATAAGTCGGTTTGATCCATTTTTAGCAGGTCACATTTTGAAATATGGAAATTCTGGCAAAGGAAATCCTTCTTACCTGTCCAAAACCACCTGTGAGGAACTCATTCAACTAATGGCTCAAAAGGTCCACGCACTCATTGTTGACGAAGTAAAATCTTCTGGTTATTTTAGTTTGTCAGTTGATTCAACACCAGATCTATCACATATCGATCAGTTAAGTGTTGTACTTAGGTACTTAAAAGATGGACAGCCTATTGAACGCTTTTTAACCTTTCTGAAAATGAAAAGCCATACTGGTGAGGAAATGGCAAATCAGGTGTTGCAGTACTTACGTGAAGTTTGTAAGCTAAACTTTTCAAAATGTAGGGGTCAATCTTACGACAACGCTGCCAACATGTCTGGGCATTATAAGGAGATGCAGCAAAATATTTTAGAAACAAACAAGTTTGCTATATATGTGCCCTGTGCAGCCCATTCACTAAATCTGGTAGGCCGAAGTGCTGTTGACTGCTGTCAAGAGGCGGTTAATTTCTTCTCTACAGTGCAGTTGCTCTATACCTTTTTTTTAGCCTCAACCAGCAGGTGGGAAATTCTTAAAGGTTGTATTGGAAATGAAAGTGTCTTAAAATCCCTCTCTGATACCAGATGGGAGGCACATGCTATGGCAACAGCAGCAATTTTGAAATCTTTCCTTAAAATTTTAGAAGCGTTAGAATGTATAGCTGAAGACCAGTCACAAAAGGGAGACACTAGAAGAGAAGCAAATAATATTGCAAATAAGATGCAAGAGCTAGAATTCGTTTTTATGTTGAATTTTTGGGATGAGATTTTGCAAAATTTTCATAGAGTAAGCAAAGTTCTACAGAATAAGAATGTGAACTTAAAAACATGTGCAGATCTGTATGGATCATTAGCTGACCAACTGTGCACTTCACGAGATGAATTTGAAAGATATGAAGCAGCTACAAAGGAAATGCTACCAGATGTTGATTACAAGGCAGCTCAAACTCGCAAACGTATCAGAAAGAAGGTACCCAATGACGGAGATGCACCAGAAGTATATCTGAATGCCAGAGATAAATTTCTTATCACCACCTTTTACACAATTGTTGACAAACTTGAAACTGAGATGAGAAGAAGAGGAGAGATATACAGGGTGGGGCACGGGAACCAAGTGTTTTTGGAATAATCAGGAAAATGATATTTATTTTTGTAAAGAAAATATATTGGTAGAACAACATTCGTAAGAACATAGCATTTCATGTCATAATAATCATGTACCGAAAATTATATCTGGCATATGATGTCCTTGGCCGTCGACGCATTGTTGAAGGCGTTTACGAAAATTGGCCTCCACTCTTCCCAGCAGGTCTCTGTTGATTTGGATGATTTGTTGACGGATCGCTTCCTTCAATGCATCTAATGTACGGGGCTTGTCCTCGTAGACACGTGACTTGAGGTACCCCCATAGAAAGAAGTCACATGTGGACAAGTCAGGAGACCGAGGGGGCCATGCAATGTCACCAAATCTCGAAATGAGATGGATGGGAAACAGGGGGCGAAGAACAGCCATTGACGCTCTGGCGGTGTGTGGCGTGGCCCCATCTTGCTGAAACCACAAATGTCGACGAGCAATACGCCTTCTTCGTAACTCAGGGATGAAAAAGGTGTTCACCATCTCAATGTAACGCCCAGATGTTATGGTAACGGTAACCCCATTTTGTTCGAAGAAATAGGGACCGATGACGCCAAACTTTCCCACCGCGCACCAAACTGTAACCTTAGGGCTATGCAGCGGTTTTTCATGGAGTTGTCGCGGATTTTCAGCACCCCAATACCGACAGTTTTGATTGTTGACGGCCCCATTAAGGTGGAAATGGGCTTCATCACTCACTACCACCATCATGTTTTCATTCTGCTCATAAAGTGCAAGCATTTCCTGTGCAAAATTCAGTCGTTGGGGGCAATCGTTTACATTCAATTCCTGCACCATCGCTAACTTGTATGGGTGAAAATGTAATTCTTCATGCAAAATCCGTCTAACAGTACGATTGCTGATTCCGAGTGCAGCTGAATGTCTCCGAGCAGAGCGGCCTGGGCTTTGCAACATCGCTTGTCTGACCCTTTCAACGTTCTCTGGAGTACGCACAGTGCGTTGCGGCCCCTTCGGTTTTGTTTTCATTATTGAGCCTCCTGTTCGAAGATTGTTAACCCAACGTAAGATTGTGTCACGAGCGGGAACAGAGTCATTTCGATGAATGTTGAATCTGCGGCGAAACGCACGCTGAACTGCTGTCACTGACTCGCCACTCCTAACAAAATGATCATACGCGAACATGCGGTGTTCTAACGTCCACTGCTCCATGATGGCACCTGAAAGATAAAGGTGAGTGTTAGTTAAAGTTAAATGCTATGAACCCAGGAATGGAATGCTACCTACCGCACGCCCCTTCCATTCCTATTGGCCGATTACTAGCTATTCAAAAAACACTTGATTCCCGTGCCCCACCCTGTACAAAGAAATAGCAGAGAGATTTTCTTTTCTAAGTGATGTGCCACATAATGTCATCACTTCATCATCTACTGAAATTGAAAGGTATTCTCAGGGTTGTAAAAAGATGATTGATGCTTACCCAGAGGACTTGAACACTAATTTCTCTGCTGAGTTTCAGCAGTTTCACTCATATGTGTGCCATAAGTTCAGTGCAAAAAAAAATGTAAAAACAAGATTCAGTCATGCTGAACTTTATAAAATAATTGTAGAAGACAATATTGAGTGTGCCTTCCCAAATGTAGAAATTGCCTTTCGTATATTTTTAACATTAATGGTCACAAATTGCTCAGCTGAGCGTTCATTTTCTCAGTTGAAGTATATTAAAAATACCAACAGAACAACTATGCAACAAGGCAGGCTGGATGCCTTATCTCTACTAAGTATAGAAGCAGATGTGTTACGTAAGATTAGTTTTGAGGATCTGATCAAAGACTTTGCAATTAAAAAAAATAGGAGAAAACTTTTCAAATATAAATGAAGTGGAAGTATACAAAAATAAACATTATTTTCCATCTTACTGTAAGTTTTGTTTCATTTCAAAAAATAAAATTTTATTTTATGGTTTATTTTTGTTTATATTTTGAATTACATATATATGGGGCACCAAAATCTTTTAAGTGCTTAGGGCCTCTAAAGGTCTTAATCCGGCCCTGCATACACAACGCGTTACAGCTCCATCGCTCGGAGTAAGGAGACCACGCTCCCTCACCCTCACCCCTATAGTCTAAATCCCCGCACCTCACCCTCTCCTTCTTGAGTAAATTTTAGCTCACCAATCTTCATATAATATTGTTTATAAATAGCACGGAAATGGGTAACTAACTTCTACAATTTTGCTAGGTTTGCAACAATACAACCGATGAATCGAGTGCAATTAGATGTGATCTTTGTCAATTTCTCTTTGATTTTAATTGCCTTAATTGAAAAGATGAAGACATCACTCTTATAGCAAGTGCCAAACAACTAAATGGAGTAAAATATTTCTGTGAAAGATGTATAACGGAAATAAATCGTTTACGGTTTATAACGCAGAAAGAGATACTGAGGAAACAGCAAAAGAAGAGGATATAAATGATGAGCAGAAGTAAACAGGAAAGGAGACGAATAAAAGTGATGCAAACAGATACAAACAGATACAGATACAAACAAGTCTCATGTGGGAATATCGACACACAAAGAGGGCGAAAAATTATTGTAACAAAAGCACTAAATGAAACACACGTAGATCAGTTGGACAACACTAGAGTGAATAGAGTAAATAGCGTAAAACAAGTGGGAAATTATGATAACAGATTCAGGTTATCTCTGAAAAAGGAAATGAAACAAACAATAAAAACAAAGGTTCCGAGTGATAATGTGGAAAGAATCGTATGCATATAATATGCAAAGGACTTTTGCAGATGTAAGGAACGACAGTGAATATATGAGCACCCTACCATGTGCAATTTCTATTATAATAACGGTAACAGCAATCTGGCGATAACTATGAATTTTATCATCACACCATTTGCAAGTACTATGCAAAGCAGTGGGTCTGCAAATATGGTCAGAAATGCTACTATCATCACCTCCCAACAAACTAAAGGGACAAGAGGAAAAACGGCAAGAAACCTATGAATACAAACCAAGGAGCAAATTTTCTCGACATCGCAGACACAATACGGCTACTGAGCCTCATTCAGTACATACAGTTGACACAGCTGAGAACCTCCGAGCCAATCCGTTACTAAGCAAGAAACTACCAGAACAGGAAACAGAAAACAGAAACAGAGAACGGAGCTCTCTTGGAGGATCATAGGAATATAAAACACACGACACTGAAGTAAATTGCATTTGGAATACTCGAAGGACAACGCAAAACAGGAAACATAAATATAGTTCTGGCAAATATTCAAAGGCTAAGACCGAACCACTCGATAAACCTGCAAGGATTTCTGGAAGAAACGAGGACTGACATCGCATGCTTCACAGAAACACATCTTAAAGACTGCCAAGAAGATTGTGAAAACTACGAATCGTGCATTGTAAAAAGGAAATAAAAATTGATGGTTACAGCATACTACGAGCTGAGAGAACAGATATCGAAAAGGTGGTTGTGCTATATTTGTACATACGTGAGAGCCATATGAGAGAAACAGTAATAAGTAACAAACAGCTACGTGGAGCTCTTAGCAGTAAAAATTGAAAAACTTAACGTGATACTAATAGTCATATATAGACCTCCGAACACTCCAACTGCAAAATTATCTGAAACCAGTGCCGATATCAGAAACCTAATAAAGTCCTTAACCACCCCATCCCCGAATATAATACTTTGTGGTAATTTTAATTTCCCATTTATGAAATACAAAAGAATGGGAAGAAATGTAAATATACACTAGGGCAAGGGGGGGTCACAAGAGAAAACCAGGAGCAAGCAAATATGTTGATAGCTCTAACAAATGAATTTATGTTAACACAGAAGATAACAGGTAACACCACAAAAAATTATTGCTTGGATCTGGTATTCACGAATAACACCAACTTAATCAATGACATAAAAATAAGATCAACAAATATCTCAGACCGCAACGTCATCGAGGTATCCACCAATATGGCGAGAGCACTAAAAGAAAATATTCATAATGAAGAAAGAAGCAAATTTGAGAGTTTTAATCTAAACTCTAAGAATATAAACTGGGAAGAAATCAGATCCCATATGGCATAAATAGAGTGGAAAACAGTATCAGAAAACAAAAGAACCGAAGGCATCCAAAAACCTTGGGAAAAAGACGTTGGAAAACTTATAAAAATATGTTTCGAAAGTAGAGCCAAAGGGAAAGAGGAACTATTTCGAGAGGCAAAAACGAACACTATTCCGCAAGAGAAGGAGAGTAGCCACGAAGATAATTAATTGCACAGAAAACAACACCAAAAACGTGATACAAGTAAAATTGGAAAGTATAGACTAGACAAGGAAATAAAGCTCTAATTAAGGGCCATTCAGAGAGAGAGAAGAGGAAGATGCGGTGAAAACAATAACAGATAACCCAAATTACTTCTATAGCTTCGCAAAAAGAAAAACAAAAACACGGACCACTATCGTAGTATCGTATCCATAATGAAAGAAATATAATAAGCTAATCGATGATCCAAAAGAAATATCTGAAATATTGAGAGCTCAATGTGAATCAGCTTTTATTACCCCAAATAGAGAAGAAGCAGTAACTGACACTGCCAGAAATACCTTTTTTGAAGAAAAATTAAATGAAGAATGTATAACTGATTTTGAATTTACCGCAGAAGATATAACAAAAACTGTAGGACAAATGAAATCACATTCAGCTACAGATCCGGACAAATGGAATGCCTTGTTCATTAAAAACTGTAAGCATAAAATACTGGATATGGAGAAAATCCCTGGACACGGTGGAAATACTGAGCATACTAAAAAGAGCGAACATTGTTCCTATGTATAAAGTAAGAGATAGGAATCAAGTAAAGAACTATAGACCGGTGTCACTGACATCACATCAAACCAAAATATTTGAAAGAATAGTCAGGGTTAAAATATATGACTGTTTGGAGACACAGGAAAGATTCAATGAGAATCGTTACGGATTCCGATCAGGAAGATCGTGCCTATCATAACTAATAGAGCACTATAACAATAGCATAAACTCACTTGAAAGTAACGACAACTGCGATGTAAGATACACGGATTTTGCCAACGTATTCGCTAAGTGTGGTCATGACATAATAGCACATAAAATTAAACACATGGGAATAACAGACAAAGTGGGGAAATGGATCTATAACTTCCTCAGGGAACGGCAACAAGCCATATAAATCAAACGTACAGTATATCATCATCAGCATCGGAAGTACGCAATTTAGTTCTACGAGGTACAGTATTAGTTTCACTCCTATTCATTATGATGCGGACAGACATAGACACTGAAACAGACGACGACATTATAGTAACATTCTTTGCTAACGATACAAAGATTAACAGAAAAATTGGCAATGCAGAGGGATACAGACTGACTATACAAATGGTCAAAAGACAATAACATGGAGTTTAACACCAAGAAATTTCAGCTCTTAAAGTATGGAAAAAATGAAGAATTTAAACAACATACTATGCCCCAGATAGACCGGAAATTCAGGGAAGCACGAACGCAAAAGATTTAGGGGTAATAGTGACAGATGATGCAAAATTTGAAACACAGAATCAGATAGCGATAAACAAAGCAAAAACAGTTACTGGACAGTTACTGAGAACCTTCAAAAGAAGGGACGCTAAGGTAATGGTTCCTATGCTGTAAACACTGATCATACCAAAACTTGAACACTACTTAGTCTTGACGTCCCCAAACAAAAATTAAAATAATAAATTAAAGAAGGTCCAGGGGAATTTTACAGCCAAGATTGATGGCTGCAAAGAACTCAACTACTGGGAAAAACTACGTAAATTAAATTTGTATTCGCTGGAAAGAAGAAGAAGAGAGATACACCGAAAGTTACATATGGAAAATGATCGAAACACTGGTATCTAACCTCAAACTAAACTCAATTAGCATCCAGACAACATTGGAAAATAGGAAAGGTAGAACCAACAACAGACACCTTAAAAACTGAAGGAAAATAACTTGGTTATCAGGGGGCCAAGATTTTTTAACCTTCTTCCAAAGGACCTTAGGAACGTCACAGGGATCAAAGTTGAAATCTTTAAAAGAAGACTAGATGCCTGGCTTAGGACGGTACCAGATGAGCCGGGTGTACTTGGCTATGTGCAATGAAGATTGCAAGAAAGCAACTCGTTCTTCCATCAGGCCAGGACAGAGGTGGGGCCACCAGTTGTCCTTCCTATGAAGAGAGACTGACGCATGAAACGTTTACCAGGTTTACTAGGGGATGGGAGGATTATAGATGAAGGGAATGAATTGCGAAGCTCAATTCTGGGGGTCAGAAGACGTGAATAAACAAAATACCCAAATAACTAAAACAAATGACAATGAACTGATCCCCCTCTACTCGTACCAAAGAGCAGTAGGTCTTAAGAGAAAGCGCTACTTTTTCTGGATGTTTTTTTTTCTTAAGTTGACATCTAAAAAGAAAATAAGAAAAAAACCAGTAAAGTTTGCATTTGAATAAAAAAAAATAATTGTTGCCAATTATTATTAAACACACTTCAAGTTCGACTCCGGATAAATGAATTAACAGACGGAGCAGAATAGGTCGTCCTTGAACTGAACTGGAAAAAATATTAATAATTGATGTTTTTCTATTTTAGGTATAAAATATATATATAAATATATATATATATATATATATATATATATATATATATATATATATATTGCAAGAAATTTCATATGCTCTGTGACGACTTTCATTTTACAATATACTTATGTCCTTTGTCAGGTAATCCAGGTGAAGTTGCCAGTCAGAGGATTAGGGGCACTAAGCTGACCTATGTGTACCTTCTTATCCTGTCGAAACCACAATAGGCTTTATATATATATATATATATATTTATATATATATATATATATATATATTGCCCCCCTATTTAAAGGTGGTAACAGAGCAATGCCCCAAAATTATCGGCCAGTGGCTCTCACCTCACACCTTATAAAGTGTTTTGAACGCATAATTAGAGCCAAAATTACCTACTACCTACAAGAAAAAGACTTATACAACCCAAATCAACATGGCTTCATGGCGGGTAGATCATGCCTGTCACAGCTACTAGACCATCAGGAGAAAATATTAGGAACATTGTGTCGAGGACAAAACATTGATGTAATATATACTGATTTTGCTAAAGCCTTCGATAAATGTGACCATGGAATCATAGCACACAAACTTAAGAATACAGGAATTACTGGAAAGCTAGGAAGGTGGATATTTAATTTCTTGACGCAAAGAACGCAAAGAGTGGTGGTAAACGGAGTTAAATCGGAAGTCTCGGAAGTAGTGAGCTCTGTCCCACAAGGGACAGTATTAGCTCCCTTGCTGTTCATAATAATGATTGCAGATATTGATGCAGATATTAAAGACAGTATTGTATCATGCTTCGCAGATGACACGAAGATATGTAAGGAAATATTGAACGAAGATGACATAAGAATACTACAAAACGACATTGAAACATTATTCCAGTGGGCAGAAGACAACAATATGAAGTTCAACGAAGAAAAATTCCAACTTCTAAGATATGGTAATAACAAAGAGCTACAGAAAAAAGGGTACAAAACTCCGCAAGCCAAACAGATAACACCAAATCCACAAGTCAGGGATCTTGGAGTAATAATGTCGCCAGATGCGGAATTCAGAGAGCACTATAAAATCAAAATCACAACGGCTAGAAAAATAATGGGAATCATCTGGAGGAGCTTCCGCAGCAGAAAAGCAAACATCATGCTCAAATTATGGAAGAGTCTAGTCCTACCAATAATTGAGTATTGCTCAGTACTCACAAGCCCACACAGAAAAAGAGACATTGCGAGCATTGAAGCTATACAAAGGACTTTTACGTCTAAGATAGAGGAAACGGAAGGTGAAGACTACTGGTCTCGACTACAATCCCTGGAACTCTACTCTCTTGAAAGAAGGCGAGAGCGGTACACAATAATATACATATGGAACATACTTGAGGGCACTGTCCCTAACCTCAGAAATGAAGTAGAAACAAACTGGAATGAGAGAAGAGGCAGATTTTGTACGGTCCCAGCTGCGGTGGGCCAAGGAGCCATGAAAACGAGGATGGAAAATACCCTCAGAATACAGGGCCCAAAGCTTTTCAATGTCCTTCCAAAAGAAGTGAGGAATCTCCAGCACACCAACCTGAATAACTTCAAGAACCAGCTGGACACATTCTTGTGCAAAGTCCCTGACCAGCCATGCGTGGCTGGCTACGAGGGCAGGAGGCGATCAGAGAGCAATTCCCTCCTTCACCAAGTCCCGCAAATGAGGCGGGATGCTGCAGAGGGGTCGACCGCAGGTCGATCCTGAACCGTCGTTCAAACTCAACGAAAGTAAACAAAAGTAAAAGTAATATATATATATATATATATATATATATCGTAAAGAACGACGCTTGTATAGGAGATATTCCGCGCAAGACGAGAGAGAGAAAACGGAACAAATGAAAAAATGAAGTACCACCTGGGAATCGAACCCGGGATCTTCCGATTGCCGGTCAGACGCGGGTTCGATTCCCAGGTGGTACTTCATTTTTTCATTTGTTCCGTTTTCTCTCTCTCGTCTTGCGCGGAATATCTCCTATACAAGCGTCGTTCTTTACGTTATTTATACTGCGTGTTCTTTGCAGTTGAATGTATATATATATATATATAAATCCCAAGTAGAGCCAACAGTAAGCAACCTTTTTACCAATTAGATCTAACTGTAAATATGTCGGATTTTTTTGTACGACCTACTTTTTTGAGGTCAGCCTACGTTAGGTTAATGTAGATTAGGTTAACTCAGGCTTACCTAACTCAGAAGGTATTTAAGGTCTGAGGAAGTATACTGTAAAGGACGACTTATTTGACTTCGAGTTTTTTAATTAAAATCTAAACTCTGGTGAAATTCGAAAAAATGATTATTGTATACTGTAAAACAACGCTTTCTCTAAACTTTCTTACTGAACTCTCTCTCCCTATTTTAACACAAACGAAAGGGATTACAAATTTGAAAATATAAAATATATAACCTGATCGACCTACTGAGTAGAAAATGGGTACGAACGAAAATTTAGCCAAATGTTCGACCAACTTGGGCATTTATGACTAACTAACTAACTAACTAATTATATATATATATATATATAAAAAGCCGAAATCACTGATTTCGGCTTTTATAACATATAACATATATATGTATATATAATTATATGTATGTGTATATATATATATATATATATATATATATATATATATGTATGTATGTATTATATGTATATATAATGCGCCTCAGTGATGTAGTGGTTAGCGTCGCTGACTATGAATCCATCGGCCCCGGGTTCGAGACCCGACGACAGCCGGTGCGCAGCAAAACCGAGCTGTTCATCCTTCCACACAATAAAGAAAGTGGTTGGTAGATAAATGGGTACCCTAGGTGGCCTAGTGGTTAAGACGCTGTGCTGCTGATGGGGCGTGGTTAAACCGTAGGTCTAAGGTGGAGTGAAAAGCTTGACCTTCGTCAGAATGAGCAATTCGAGCGGAAGCTAACCAAAGGTTAACAAAGGTATATGTAACAATTGTAACAGAACGTAAACCTAACAACCTAATCAATAATTTCGGCTTTTGACTGTAACATATATATATATATATATATATATATATATATATATATATATATATCCAGGATAAGGGTTTGTTTTGTGAAGGAAAAAAAATGCTCTGTATATAACAACGCTGTGTATGACTTTTTTCTTCTTTTATGATATCTGAGCTTATGAATATTAAACGTAAAAAGTCCTACAATAGCATTAACATAAAAATTTAACGATTAACACAGATAAACTGTTTGCAGTAAATTGAACACTTCCAGAACAACAACAACACATTAATTAATGCTATTTTCCCATTTTTCCATTGTTTTTTTCCATCCTAAGTTCGATATGGGTGGCATAGAGAGAGAGAGAGAGAGAGAGAGAGAGAGAGAGAGAGAGAAAGAGAGAGAGTTTCTTACAGTACGATTCCATGTAGTATTTTTCTTCTAAACGTAAATAATTCCGTGAGATTAGCAAAGGTAAGCGACGTTGTTTGTTCAATAGTTGAACGAGTGACCATCTTGTGGGTTCAGATGATATACTGTAAAACTGTAGGTCTTCGTCACGTGATCTTTGTTGTTAAGAAGACACTTAAACGACGCCTAAAAACATCATATCAAAATGCATATACTGGTTTCCATGGTAACTAGGTAGCGTTGCCTAATCTTTGACATATCTGCGTCATTGTTTCGGGTCTTTTACGCAACTCGGGAGGACGAATCTTACGCAACCGTTTGATGAATCCGGATTCAGGTTCTGGTTTGAGCTATGGATTCGAAGGTATGTTTGATGGACTTGGATTCAAAGGCTTTTAGTTGGATTCATATTCCTTAAGCTTATCTGACTTTGGATACGATTATTGCTATATATTGAGTGGATTATACATAAGGAAAAATCGCAACGAAACGCGGTGATTTAGACAAATCAGATAACCACAGTTAGAAACACTGTTGGATTGTGGTTGCCTGCGTAATTTCAAAGCTTATATCATAGTTTAGTAATGGGCTCGTATTGACTTACGGTAATTTTATTGAATACACCGCTTTACTTGGGCTTAGAATAGGCCTTAGACTGCTGGCGTATAGATTTATAAAGGAATACAAAGGACAAGAAACAGCAACAGACCGGCTTGTCCCTACGAGGCTGTCTGTTCAAGAAGGAAGGTTAAAAGATAGAAGAAAATTTGAAGAAAAGTTAAAATGTTTAAACCAAAGCAAAGAAGAGAGAACCCGAGTGAAAATTTTACAATACTTTCATGCTCTAACAAATACTTCTAAATTGGAGTTTAAAGCAAGATAAGCATCTAATCTCTTTTTAAAGGCTCCGACCAAATTACTTTGAACTACTCTGGCTGCCAATCCATTCCACAAATTAATTATACGATTAAAGAAGAAATATTTAGCCTAATTAGAATTAAAATGTCTACCGACCAATTTCAGACTATTACCGCGAGTTTTATTTGTATTTCTGAAGGTAAAATATTTTTCGGCGTCGACATTATCAAAACCTTTAATCATTTTAAACACCTGGATTAATTATATCTCCTCGAATTCATCTTTTTACGAGTGAGAATACATTTAATGTTTAAAAACGGGCAGGGTATGTTTCTAAAGTCGTCAGCTTTATAGTCCGTCGCTACACTGTCCATTCTATGTCTTGCCTTAAAAATAGGGACCAGAATTAAACACAGTATTCCAGGTGGGAACGTACTGATGAATTTCAGCATTGTTTTCTCCGATTTAAATTAAAATGAGCTAACAATAAATCCCAAGATTGTATTTGCTTTTCTGACCGCTTCGTTACCAAAATATTTTATTCTCTTCTGTAACACTCGTTAGTGTCTTGTCACGCGTAGAATACTTTTCTTTAACGTTGTTTCTACCGATATGCAACGTCTTACATTTATTTATATTAAAGTTCATTTGTCACATTGCTCATTCGAGTAATTTATCAATATCTTCTTGAATCTACAAACGTTCTGTCGCTCATTTTGTTCGTCCCCCTAGTTTGGTATCATTTAAAATTATTTAAATTATACAGAGTACAGTGGTTTCATCAACGGTTGGAACGAGGTACCATCGACTCCAATAGTCGAGATACATTGGGTCATAAAGGAGGTATGATCCAGTAGGAACCGACTACTGAAACCGTTTGAATATTGGTTAAGAAATAAAATGAAAGGTAGAAAAAAGTATTGGCGCTCGTGAATTTGGATATAAATGTAGATTGGAGGTAAATAACACATGTTTGAGTCAATTTGAAATGTGTGGTAGATTAAACTTTATCTACTGAAGTCCACCGCTTGGAAACTGACGTCATTGATGGTTTAGCTAACTGAAATTATACTATAATATATATATATATATATATACACACACACACACACACACACACATATATATATATATATATATATTCCCGCAAGGGGGTTCTAAGCTCGTGCTCTTGAGTGCTCTTTGTGCTCGTTTGTACGTGCTTGTTCCTGGAGGTTTCACGTGCGCCCTCCCGGCCCTAGCACCCAAGGATGATGGGGCTCGACCTTGCAGTCCTTGTCATCCTTGGTCTTTTTCCACTTCGACTGTCCCCTCCACCCTTTCTTTTTCCTCTGTCTTTCCTCTCACTTTTTCTTTGTTTTTCCGCTGAGATATGCCCTTTAAATAGAGGCGAATCGGTTCTTCCTGAACTAAAAAAAAAAAAAAAAAATATTATATATATAATATATATATATATATATATATATATATATATATATATATATATTGAACCCGTAACTCCCGAGGGATGTAAAGTTATGTATGGAAGATCCCACTCCTTCCTCAGTGCAAGTCGTAAAAGGCGACTATACGAGGACCCCTGGGGAACGGGTTATATCCTACAGTCTAAAAACTGTCCGTTGTGTGTACCTCAGATCCGAGCGGAAAAAAAAGACTAAACGTACACTGGGTATAAAATATGTAAAAAGTACACTCGCTAGACGGAAGGGACAGTGAGAGGTTTTCTTTAATGCCTGGAAGTGTACTCTTTGTATCTGTCACTAAGTTCCAGAGGACACCGCTTGTCAAGAAGACAACCGTTTTAGCTACTCTCTATCTACTATTTATCTATTATATATGTACCCTTGAAGTACTTTATATTTTCTAGAGTATGTTTAGTTCTTTTTTACCGTTCGGATTTAAGGTATACATACAACGGATGGAGCTTGGGCTGGAGTTCTATTTTCTGGGAAAGCACTCATTCTCCTACGAACGACACGCTGTACTTTGAACTTCAGCAGCTCGCCCGTCAACGCTACTCTCGGAAGTTTTGGCGAGTTCGTGTGCTAGTGTGGAATATTAGAGGTATAAATGAGGAAACAAAGATGGTGAAAGTGGCCAACATTTGTCGGGATGGACATTTCGACTCGGTTTGTAGAATAGGAATGAATGAAATTGGGAATGGTGGAAGGAGGAAATGCTAATGAAATATGAGTGGCAGGAACATATGAGAGACTATAATTACGTTAATGGTAGATGTCTGTCGGCCAAGTTTAAGTTTAAGAGAGTGAAAATAGCAATGAGTGTAACAAACATGGCATGTGATGATGGATGTGTAGAAGAGAAGGGGGTTTTCTGGATTATTCTAAGTAATGTGGGTTTGAATCATGAGGATTGCGTATACAGTAATTGTCATGGGTATTCTGAACGCGAGAGTGGGAGTTCGGTCCTAAGCTTGAAGTGACTGGGAAGCATGGTGTACCTATAATGAATGCCAAAACATACAAAACGAAGTAAAAAATCTATTTTCAGAAAAAAGAATACAAGTTACATATTTTTCTGTACCATTTAGGTTTCTGACATGGCATTCATTAATATAGTCACAGTATTCTAATGTGAATATGCCGTTGAAAGCGTGGAAGCTTTTTAAACAAAATGAGATTAATTTTATTTATTAAATAAACGAACTGAAAATAGCAAGTAATAATAATAATAATAATAATAATAATAATAATAATAGCTAATATTCAGAATAATAATAACAAAAAACAATAACAATAAAAATTACAACAATAATAGTAAACAAAAGGTAAAAATGTACAAAAATAGTGTTTGATTATTGTACACAATTTTAAATACTGTACACAATATAATTATTGATTATTGTACACAATTTTGAAGAAAATAAATGATGCTTAATGAAAAAAATATATTAAGATAAATTATGAAATTAAAAGTACTTAATAAAATTAACATTTTTTATATAGTTAATTATAAAATAGGAACTTCATTACTATGGTAATAATGGCATTAGTGAATTTGTATATCAGTAGGAGCTAATGAAGTGTTCTTTTACTGATTTGCGAAATGAAATACATTTAGTGATGAAGCCTACCTGATATGCATGGAAATTGCATTCTATATATCTGCTCCTTTGAAAAAGAGTGCATTTCCTGCAGTTTCCATTGTATAGTTTGGTTTGCGTGTCAAATATCGAGGAAGTCTAGAGTCTAGTGTTATAATGTTGATGTACGAGTAGTTGAAGATAAGTGGGAAGTTGCTCTTTGAATGGGTGATCATGTACAGTATGTTAGTTTTTACTGATAACTTTGAACATATTGGCAGCAATACTGAATTTGTACAAGTCATTTAATCTTAAAATATTTAGCTCTTTAAACAGTGAAAAAGTGTGACTTTGTCTGTTGCCATTATTCGAGGGAGTTCGAGGACATTTTTTTATGAATGACTTCCAAAAGATGTTTTATATATTTCTTGGAGCTACCCTATGTTGTAATGCAGTAAAATAAATACGAATGGATGAAGGAATAATACTGGGTAAGGAGTGCGTTTTGAGGACGAGTCTTTTTTAGTTTAAATAATATGAATAGAAATCTCGATATTTTGGATTTGATATGTTGTACATGTATCTATTTATGCAGAAAGGAGGGGCTGAGGGCGAACGCCCGCAATAAAGAACCCCCCTCCCCAATACGAGGAAAAGGAGAGAGAGCAGAGATCAAGGTCCAGGGTTTTCGAGATGCTTGGACACTGCGTTTGAAAGATTGAAGGTCATAGACAGAGGGAAAGAGGGATTGAGGAAGGTTGTTCTAGAATTGACGGGTTGAGTAGATGAAAGACTGAAAATACCGATTAACCCTTGCGTTGCTGAGTTGGACGGGAAAGGAATGAGAAAGTGTCGAAAGTCTGTCTGGTACTACATGCTCTCCTTAAAGGAGGAGGCATGCAGTTAGAGAGTTAACAAAAGCAGTGTCCATTATAACAGCGATAGTAAAGAGAGAGAAAGGCAACATTGCGGCAAAGAGAGAGGGACTGAAGACTAAAAGAATGTTAAGAGAAGAGGAAAGATTAAGTTGTGTATCGTTGAAGATAAGGGGATACTTGTGTGGAGGCTTGTGACGAGTAGACAGATGAAGGAACTGGTGTTTTGAGACATTAAGAGCCACGAGGCTTTCTCTGCCCCAATCAGATATAGTAGAAAGATCAAAAGTCAGGTACGCCATATCCGTCTCACGCGAAGCATGGAGCGACTATTGAGAGGTGCGCTTTGTGAAGTGGGTGGAGAAGTGAAGGGTGGAATGATCGACGTAAGAGTGGATAGGACAGGCAGTGCAACTTAAAAAAAAATCATTGTTAAATAAAAGGAAGAGAATGGGTGACAGGACAAAGCCCTGAGGAACCCCACTATTAATAGCTTTGGAAGAAGAACAGTGGATCTACAACCGCAGCTGTAGATCGGCCAGAAAGGAAATTAGAGATAAAGGCACAGATAGGAGGATAGAAACCGAAGGAAGGCAGTTTGGGAATTAAAGATTTGTATCAGACTCTATCAAAAGGTTTAGATATGTCTAGCGCAACAGCAAAGTTTTCACCGAAATCCCGAAAGGAGGATGACCAAGAGTCAGAGAGACATGCAAGAAGAAGATCGCCACTATAGCGTCCCCTTGCGGAATCCATACTGACGATCTGAAACAAGATTGTGAAAAGAGAAGCAATTGGACGATAGTTAGAGGGTTGAGAGCGGTTACCCTTCTTTGGGACAGGTTGAGTGAGAGCGAACTTTCAGCAGGAAGGAAAAAAATATATATATCTTACTCACTCAGTTATCCATGATTCAAGGGCGGTTCATGATCACAGATAACAAGACTTCACGGTTAACTCAGTATACCCCGCCGGTGGGTGGGTGGTGCAGCCGCTGCTACCTGCCACCACCGTATTCTATGAATTACGTAGAGACAGTGATTGAGCCGCCTTGTGGTGGACCGGCGTGAGGTGAGCTGCAGATGTAAACACCCAGCCGAATCACGGTTAACTCATCGTAATCACAGATAAGTGCACAATGATCACAATTAGTAAATAACAGTTAATTCGATTTGCAGTTGAATGAATCACGGATAACCGCGTAAGTACTGGGATAAATTTCACAAACACTTGAAAATAATAAATGCTACACACCCACAAAGAAAAAGAAAAAGTTATTTCAAGGTCTTTCACACATTGAAACACCTCATCAAAGAATGAAGAAATGAAGCAAAAGATGCTGTGTATATGTTACAGTCAAAGTGTGTAAACAGCCATTTCGTGTAATGGCTGAAACTTTTAGTAATTTCGCGAAATGGCTGTTTCACTTGGTCATTTCGCGAAATGACTAAAATCTTCAGCCATTACGCGAAATGGCTGAAATTCCACCTTGGTCAATGGTCATTTCGTACAAGATCATTTGCCAAGTTAGGTCAACTGTATGCCCTTGACAATTGGTTAGGTTTAACGAAAATAACACGACTTAACCTAACCAATTGTCAATGAAATACAGTTGACCTAACCGGGCCTTCAATGGCGGACATCAGAATAACATTGAAGGCCCGGTTAGTATTTGAAAACCTCTATATTGAAAATTCAAATTCAAATGTGTTCAAATGTGTTCAAATGTGTATTTCAAGAGTGTTTCTCACTTATTTGAACAGACCTGTGGATGTATTTATGTTTTAGCAGATTTAGTTAGTTAAATAAAGTTTCCAATTTAGCCATTTCACGAAATGACCAAGGTGGAATTTCAGCCATTTCGCGTAATGGCTGAAGATTTTAGTTATTTCGCGAAATGACCAAGTAAAACAGCCATTTCGCGAAATGACTAAAAGTTTCAGCCATTACACGAAATGGCTGGTTACACACTTTGACTGTAACATATATATATATATTATGCAGGAAGAAGGGGTCAAGAGCGAACGCCGCAAACTGTGAGGTGTGTGAAATACATGTATGTGTAGTGAAGAATAGAGAGAAATATATGTTTAAGAGCATGCTCGACTGCTTACATGGTACATAGGACACAGAAAAAGATCAGTTAAAGAGGACAGTGACAGAAAAAGCGGGAGTTCCAGCTCTCCCTGTCTCCTGCCTAACGTTCCCTCCGGAGTACTTCCCTGGTCGAATGGTGTCTATAATCTCCTCCTTCAATATATATATATATATATATATATATATATAACGTAGATAAAAAGCTAAGAGGAATTAACAAAGGATTAACAAGTAATTATTAATGAAAAAAATGTATTTTAAAAAAATATTTTACAAATTCATTATAAAAATTTTGAATTTTTTAACCTTATGTGATTATTCCCATACATATGGTTAAACATTAGAATACATTAGAATACATTACAATAATTCTAATGCATTGTTTAACTACGTAGAGAGAAATAATCCTAGTATTAATTGGAAAGATTAAAAAACTCTACTCCAAAATTGTAACAAAAATAACAAAAATTAACAGTCTAAAATGGGTATTTTTTTTATTTTTTATTTTCATTTTAAATTTTTTTTAATATTTTAACAACTGTTCAAAAATTTATAAAATTGATCGTATCTTTTTCTTTTTTAACATTAATTAGTACTTGTTAATTCTTTGTTAATCCCTTCTAACTATTTTGTTTACGCTGTACAGAGATATATTCTATACTACCCATTCATACCCCATTCATACCCCTCGTAAATAACTTCACTAATAGTTTGAGGACTTAAAATACTTTTTCTGTTAATCAGTAGATGTTAATCTTTCGTTAATTCAACTTCTCTCTTTTATCTGCGCTGCACTCGAGGTAATGGGAACATGTCATTCAAATCTCTATAGTGTGACACAAGGGACCCATACAGAGAATATCATGCATGAACACGCAAAATCGTGGGTGTTCATGCATGATATTCCATATATATATATATATATATGTAAAGAACGACGCTTGTATAGGAGATATTCCGCGCAAGACGAGAGAGAGAGAACGAAACATGAAAAAATGAGGTAACCACCCGGGAATCGAACCCGGGATCTTCCGATTGCCGGTCAGATGCGATACCATTACACCATGGGCCTCACTCTTCCAAATGCCGTAATTCTTCTACATACTCGCAGAAACCAATGCCCCAAGGGGGCACCTCCCGCATGCCGTAACATTATATACATTATATACAAGCGTCGTTCTTTACGTTATTTATACTGCGTGTTCTTTGCAGTTGAATGTATATAATGTTACGGCATGCGGGAGGTAGAGCGGCAATTGGAAGGCCCTGGGTTCGATTCCCAGGCGGTTCGCCTCATTTTTCATTATTTCGTTATCTCTCCTCCTCGTGTGCAGAAACGTTCCTTAATACTTATGTCGTTTCTATTCATTTATATACTGCGCGGTCATTGCAGTTATTTGCGCATATTCACGATTTGCGAGGGTGCTCTCTGAGGGCATTGGTTTCTGCCCTATTTGGGAGAATTTCGATTTGTGATTGAGTGAGGTCCGTAGCATAATGGTAGAGCGTCCGACCGGCAATTGGAAGGCCCTGGGTTCGATTCCCAGGCGGTTCGCCTCATTTTTCATTATTTCGTTATCTCTCCTCCTCGTGTGCAGAAACGTTCCTTAATACTTATGTCGTTTCTATTCATATAATATATATATATATATACACCTTTAGTTAGCTTCCGCCCGAGTTGTTCATTCTGACGAAGGTCAAGCTTTTCACTCCACCTTAGACCTACAGTTTAACGTGGAATCCGAACCACGCCCCACCAGCAGCCCAGCGTCTTAACCACTAGGCCACCCAGGGCATGACTCCAGATTCCTGGGATCTTGGGAGCATTGCTCCAGTAAATTTGACCATGAGAAAAAGTAAATTTGGGTTTGGGTTTTGTTCATCCGCTAGACGTTATGCAATTTTTTTGCGTATACGTTCTTGTACAAACCAATTTTTTTAAATTACAAATTTAGTTATTTTAAGTTTAGTTGGTAATTCCATATTTAACAATTATTTTTATTTTTTGTTAAGCTTCAATGTTTTGATAATTAAAATTTTATTAAAACGTATATTTTTTTAATATAAAATTATCAGGATTGGACTATATTCCATTGATCTCGGCCAGGTTTGATAAATTGGCCAGATAATTACTTGTGCGGTTTTAAGTAATCCACCATGAATCTAGAATTGAAAAGTTTAGTTAAGTTTAAACTTACTTTTACTTACTTTAACTTACCTACTTTTACTTACTTTAACTTACCTACTTTTACTTACTCTTCCTTACTTTTACTAAGTTTAAAGCACTTACTTTTACTTACTTTCATTGTACTATATTTACTTACTTTTACTCACTTTTACCATACTATATTTACTAACTTTTACTTATTTTGTATTTTTTCAGGTAGTCAATAATCAATAATGGATCCTAATATTGATGAAGTTGGAGAGAAAAGTGAGGGTGTTAAAAGGGGTTACTTTTGTGGTCAATGCAAGAACAAATATTCAAAGAAGCAAAACTGGGAGGAACATTTTAATTCCAAAAAAAATATTTGTTACAATACAAGAGGTCCTAGAGTTTGGGCCCACAGCTTAGATATTGCAGTAAAGAAATACCAGGATGAAGTGCAGCAAAGAGATACGGCAAAGCAGTCATTTAGTTTGTTCACAAAATGTGCTAGTGCTAGACCTCAGAAAAATGAACCAACTTCATCAACTGCTAATCTAGAAAATGAAACTTTTTCATTAGATGTTTCACAGACTGAAGAAAGTGCTTCTCCTCCACCTAAGAAACAAAAGGTAAGTGAGGAATCTGCGCATCAGACTAACAAAACTGCTTTAGAGGAATTTGAAAATTCCCAAATCCAGAAGACATTGAATGCAATTTTGCGCCTAACAAAAGAAACTCACCAAGCTGTTGTGGTTAATAAAGAGAAGAGTCAAAATATGCCTTCAAGTTCAAGTGTTGCATCCAAATCTAATAAAGCAAAAAGCAACAAATTTGACATTTCCATAGCCCATTTAAGCAAGTGTAAATCAATACAAGAAATCCTGAACAATGATTTTATCAAATCTAGATTCAAATTGGTGGAAAAGAAAGATCTAGGGCATGCTGATGATTCATTTTCAGTACTAAGTGATATAATGGAAAACATTGCAAATAGTGACACTAATATGCCTGATGTAGATATAGCTGTTGAGGATGAAGATGATGATAATCAAGAAGATATTGATGATGCTTCTGATGATAAAATGTTTACATTATATTGCATAGCTTGCACAGACCCCAAAGCATGTGCTTCAGACAAACATTCTAACATAAAAGGTTACTTCAATGTTAAAGATTTAACCTATGTATGCAAACAAGGAGAAAATCAAGAGAGATGGTTTAGAAATCTGAAAACCCACCTGAAGAGACATTTAATTAAACTTCAGCATCATCAAAGAGCTGCTGTTTATGAAGTGATGAAAACATCTTCTCGGAACACTACTAAACGCATAGAAGACTTATGTGGCAACATCTTATACTACATAATGAAAACAAACACTGCATGGGCTCTATATCCAGTACTTCTAGCTGTATTACATAGGTCAGGTTGTGAGGTTGGAAATTTGAATCATAGCACACATGCGTGCGAGACAATTTGTGAGCTATTAGATAATCAACTTAAAGAACAAACTGTAAAGTGGTTCTTAGAACAAACTTCAGTAACAATAACAGCTGACATTGGAACAATTTTGGGATTAAGCATGCTAGTTGTATTAGTTATGAGTGAAGAAGATAAGACTGTAAAACTTGCTGGGATAAATTTAGTACGCAGCAAATCAGGAGTTTATTTGGCCAATGAAATTTTTGATGTGTTGAAGTCTCCTAATCACTTGAAACTATCTGAAGAAGCAATTAAATCCAAGGTATCTGGAATGGTTGGAGATGGGGCTTTTTGTAAGGACAACGAGCCATTTAAAAACGAAATGAAAAAGTTGTTTGGAGAAAATTTCAAATTTCGATGGGACTTAATGCATCTTGTGAACAGAGCCCACGTTGATGCATTGAAGAAAATTTGTAAACTAAGTGAGCTTTTAGAGTTTATTCAGAATCACTCTTCAAATCTGAGATCAGGCCTTGACTATACCAATATGGTTCTTGACAATATCATTGGTTTTAAGAGACCAAAACTCAAATCTGATACTCGCATGGTTAATTACGAATTTGATCAATTTGACAGATTTGTGGAAAATTGTGTGTTTTTTGATCATCCACAAGAGAAAGAAATTAGTGCCAAGTTCTATGTATTGATTTCCTATGTAACAAAGATTATGTTGCAAGTAGCTCAAAAAACCACAGTTAGTGCAGAATTTGTAGAAAATATATTTTATAAAGAAGGAGGGAAAACTGTTATGTTAAGAGTGATGGAAACAATTTCCAAATTAGCTAATGGAGGAAATGCAAATGATGTAGTTTCTGAATTTAAGCACGATACCACAGGGCAGCAAAAGGAACTAACAGCTGAGGATTACATCCTAAATGAAGTTTACAAATACATCAAGAAACGTTCTGATTACTACCAGGTTGCTGAAGTTGCTAGACCATCCAGAACCAGATCTGAAAGTAGTTTTACAAAAGACTCAGTGATAAATTGGCTGACAGAATATATAGAACAGCTGTGGAAAGGAATCACAGAGAGATTAAAGCATTTTGATAAAGATGGATCAACTGCCTGGAGTGAAGCACCAGCTGAAGGGACATTCTCCATTCTTGGTTACATTGTTGAACACAAAGGATCCATTAAGCCATCTCATTTGACTAAGCTGTGCAGAATTGTGAAGGAGGGTCCAGCTCCAGGCACTAGATCTGCTGTAATGATCACACAGAAAGCCATTGATCAGTGGCCAAGCATACATGGCGGTAAATTCACAACAAATACCTACATGCAAGGTCTAACATCGTCCACTGTTGCTGCTGCAATGAATAAATAAACTTAAGGTGAGTTATAAACTGTACATTATTGTATTATTATGTTTAGCTAAAACAATTTGTAATTGGTATGTCGTCAATTCAAGAGTTTACTATCATTAACCTATCTAGTGGTGTAAGGGGAAAAAAAGTAAATTCAGAGCTGTGCTCCAGTAAATTTTTTCAAATCTGGAGTCATGACCCAGGGTACCCATTTATCTACCAACCACTTTCTTTTTTCTTTGTTGTGTGGAAGGATGAACAGCTGGGTTTTGCTGCGCGCCGGCTGCCGTCAGCGGGTCTCGAACGCGGGGCCGATGGATTCGTAGTCAGCGACGCTAACCACTACACCACCATATATAATTGAAAGAAATATTCTAGAATGTGCATTTATCCATTTTAAAAATAATTTCAATAACAGTGCGGGAACGTATAAAATTGACAATATCCTGTTAAAATACCTTTTGCCTCTAATCAACTCTTGTTAATCATGCGCTAATCTTTTTTGTTTTTCTGTCCCGTTATATATATTTTTGTCATCTCGCTTTCTCCCTTCATTCCCTGACGAATGATAAACCTGATAAACCTGATAAAAGTTTCGTGCGTCAGTCTTTCTTCACAGGAAGGCAGACATGTCAACTCGCACAGATTTTAAGTTTCAAACTCCCTTATGTAGGATATGTTTCCAGTTATCAAAATCAGGCACAGGCAAAATCAGGCAAAATCTCGCGGATTTTCATATTTCAAGGTTGACGTCTCTGGGAAGGTCAAGTTGGTGCCTCCACCTCTAGGCCTGGCCTGATATAGAAGTGAGTTGCTTTCTTGCGATCTCCATCGCACATAGCCAGGCACACCCGGCTCATCTAGTACCGTCCTAAGCCAGGCATCTGGTCTTCTTTTGAAGATTTCAACTTTGACCCCTGTGATGTTCCTGAGGTTCTTTGGGAGCTGGCACTAGCGGATTTACGGAGGGGGCGGGGGAGCGGCAGACCCCCTTTGGTCAATTTGGCGCCCCTTTTGGTCAATCTTGGCGCCCCTTCCAAATGCTTTATTTTTTATAACAAATTTTTTAATTCCTAAAAGCAAAAAAGTACATACTTTTTTAAATTATAAAAATACCAACACCACCTTTGTAAATACCTCGCAACTTACCTTTCAATTTTACTTTTGGAAACTGTATAAAAATAATATTTCCCTTCATATACTCAATTAAATTATGCTTTCGAGCTTTACATATTCATTTATTAATGGTTGTAAGCAGTTGTAGACACAAGGTTAATGTGCTTGTAAACCTTTTGCGTAGTATTTACATTAACGATCTTCCCCTCTCTAAATGACTGATTCAGGTAATACTTTGAACGGATGGATTAGATAATGTCAATCATATTAGTTCCAATATTTACTATCAGAAACCTGGTCTTTAACTACATTTTAGTAAACGCTAAAAATTTGCTTGCTGGTGCTTAAAGGGTTAATTAACGTCTATATTTTTAATTCCAGTATATGTAATTATATTTATATATAATTAAACATTTTTTTGGCGCAATTCTTACATATGCAAAGGTCCCCTCCCCTCCCTTTCGAAAATCCTAGAATCGCTACTGGGAGCTGGTTAATAGGTCTTGTACCCCTGATAAAACAAGTTATTTTCCTTCAGTGTTGAGGGGTGTCCCCTTGTCGGCCCTTTAGTTTGGGAACGCTACACATTCTACCTTTCCTATTTTCCAGTGTTGTTTGGATGTTAATTGGGTTTAGTTTGAGGTTAGGTACCAGTTTTTCGATCATTTTCCATATGTAAATTATGGTGTGTGTGTGTGTCTTCTTCTTTCCACCAAATACAGATTTAATTTACGTTGTCTTTCCCAGTACTGTAGTTGAGTTCTTTGCAGCCATCAATCTTGGTTGTGAAATTCCTCCAGACTTCTAGTTTAGTATTATTTTTTGTTTGTATGGGAACGTCAAGACTGAGCAATATTCAAGTTTTGGTATGATCAATGTTTTCAGCAGGGGGAATTATTACCTTCTCGTCCCTTCTTTTGAATGTCCTCAGTAGCTGTCCCATAACTGTTTTTGCTTTGTTTATCGCTATCTGATTCTGTGTTTCAAATTTTGCATCATCTGTCATTATTACCCATAAATCTTCTGTCAATTTGGGGCATTGTATGCTCTCTGTTTATTCTTCATTTCTTCCATATCTGAAGAGCTGAAATTTCTCGGTGTTAATATTCATGTTGTTGTCTTCTGACCAGTTGTATATTTTGTTTGTGTCCCTCTGTAAGAAGACTGTAAGTCTTCCATCTCTTCTACATTACCGATTTTTTTGCTGATCTTTGTATCGTCTGCAAAGGATGTTACTATACTTTTGTCGTCTACTTCATTGTCTATGTCTGTCAGCATGATAATGAATAGGAGTGGGACTAATACTGTTCCTTGTGGAAACGAGCTGCGTACTTCCGATCCTGATGATGATATACTTTCGATTTTTACAGCTTGCTGCTGTTCCCTGAGGAAGTCGTTGATCCATTTGTCCATTTTGCCTGTTATATATATTATATATATATATATATATATATACACCATGAGGTAATAGGATACAATAATACCGAAATCCCTAAACGAAAATTTGAACCATCAACTCTAGGACTACAACCCCACCTTGGCTACGCCGTCCTATCTAGAAGATACTTACTTCACTAATTCTAAAAAATTTAATTTCCCTACGTGGCAAATGGATAATTTGAAAAAGATTTTTAAAACCAGCTTTTGGGGGCTGGTATATTAAGTATCTGCTAGAGAACCCGCTAAAGCCAGTTACTGGAGGTGGTGGGGCTACAGTCCTGGAATTTAGGGGTTACACCTTCATTATTCCATCCTATAATCTCATTGTTTTATGAATGAAGGAATAACTCAACCCTATTTATATACTTAGTGTAAACACAAGCAGGTAATGGGCGTAGTAAATATCCTGAGTGGAAGGAAATGTTTGAGTAAAGATGCAACAATAGGTTGGTGCCAACGCTGATGTAGGAGGGGGATGTAAGATACTTTTTGGCACGATATTTTGATTCTGAAAGCGAGAGCTTTTGAGATGAGTAATTTAAGAAGTATGACTGGTGTAAAATGGATATGAGGAGGAGAAGGAGAGTATATTACGTTGTTATAACAATAATCAATGAGGAGGGTCAGAAACTGGCACACAGCTTAGGCCAGCTCACTGAGCTAACGCCTGAATTGTTATTACAGCACCATCGTGAGTCGAACCCCCAATCTCAGTGTCTTTCCTTCGTTCATAGGGACGTTAGTACGTTCACGTAAAAATGGTGTATAGAAATGAGTGGATGGATAGGCGTCGAGTAGAAGAAAACGAACTAAAATCTTGCCCTTCCTTCTTCAAGAGTAAAGAAAATGAACGAAGGAATTATCCGGAAATTCGAGGAAATTGAATAAGTTCAAATAAAATCGATAAAACTGATTTTACACTTAGTTATTTACTTAAAAGAAACACCTTTTCTGCCAACAACTGCGTCGCAATTCTTCATTTCGAGGAAAACGTCCAAACTTGAGAAAAACTACGTAAAAGATTGTAATTAGTAAATGCGATGTGTAAATTAACGTGATGATGCAACTATGGCCCAGGAATTAACGAGGAACAGAAAAGATTAGAAGCAGTTTGTAAACGATGAGTAATGG
>JAJOZX010000043.1:1477500-1520000 GCA_023014485.1 Bathynomus jamesi | reverse complement strand
ATACGCCCTCATCCATAATATATATATATAATATATATATATATATATATATATATAAAATTTCCACTTCTGTTCTAATATATGAGCACTTCTGTCACAGGTATTCGAACCTGTTCCTCTATATAATAATAATAATAATAATAATAATAATTATACAAGATTTTCATATATGCTGTTGCCAAGCTGCGCCACCAGTGAGCAAATCGCCAGAAAATGGGACTTCTCTCTGTTGCTGTGCGTAACAACAAGCTTTTTTATACCTAAAAAGGAACATCAAATACCGAGAAATTGGGATTCCTCCAAAATTGGGATTTACAAAGTGGGATACTGTATAAAAAGGGTAAAAAAAGGCGGTCTGAAAATGGTCTGTCAAGGCTGGGATAGAATATTTAACTGGTATTTTTTTTTAGAAAAAAATGTGTGTGTATATATATATATATATATATATATATATATATACTATATATATACTGTGTATACACACACCTGGTGAAAGTTTCGGAGAACGATCTATCTCTTGGTAACCTTGGTTTTCCTCCCGCCCGAATTGTTCATTCTAACGAAAGTTAGCTTGTTGCCCATTCGAGATGTTCTGAGCCTCTGCCTAATTCACTTTTGATAATCTTCTGCAACATTCGTGGCCTTTCCTCAAATTTTCATTCTGTTCAACACCACCACCTCTCCTCCTCTAAATCTCACCTTCTCTACCTCACTGAAACTCAGGTATTTGGGACGACTGATAGCAACCCCTTTTTTGTACCCTCCTACTTTCTTTCAATTTCATTCCAAAGGTGGATGTTGCGTATATGTACTCAATGACCTATTCTATCCAATTCTAATTCTTCTTGCTCTTTTCTGGCACCAAGCCAAGAACCTCTCCAACAACTTTAACTTTTTCTTCTTCTTCTTTCCCCCCTCTTTTCCATTCCGACAGCTCAGTTGCTCTCTCTTCTCCTGATAAAGCTGAACTCTTCGCTCAGACTTTTGTCTCCAACTCAACTCTAGATGGACGATTCCGGTAGTGTTCCTCCATCTTCTCCTCTCTCTCTGAATTAATTTTGTCTGAAATTAGAATCTCTTCCGAAGATGTTTTTTCTGCTTTAGCTGGGCTCAATTCTAGGAAGGCGTACGGTCCTGAGGGTGTCCCTCCTGTTATTCTGAAGAACTGTGCTTCTGTGCTTCTGTGCTGACAGCCTGCAAAGGCAAACTCTTTCGTCTTTTTCTTTCAGCTTGTACTTTTCCTTTCTGCTGGAAGTTCGCTTTCATTCAGCCTGTCACAAAGAAGGTGACTGTTGAGAGCACTGCTCTCAACCCTCCAACTATCGTTCAATTGCTTTGCTTTCTTGCCTTTCTGTAGTTTCTGAATCTAGCCTTAATAGGAAAATTTTTAAACGCCTCTTCTCACAATATACTTTCAGATCGTCAGTATGGGTTCCGGAAGAGACGCTCTAGTGGTGATCTTCTTGCATATCGATCTGATTCTTGATCATCCTCCTTTCGGGATTTCGGTGAAACCTTTGCTACTGCGTTAGACATATCAAAAGTTTTTGATAGAATCTGGCACAAATCTTTAATTTCGAAACTGCGCTCCTTCGGTTTCTATCTTTCTATCTGCGCCTCCATCTCTAATTTCCTTTCTGGCAGATTTGCGGTTGAAGACGGCCACTGTTCTTCTCCTAAGGCTATTAATTGTGGTGTTCCTCATAGCTCTGTCTTTACATCCACTCCTTTCCGCTTATTTATCAATGATTTATTAAGTTGCACTTCCTGTCCTATCCACTCCTATGCCGATGATTCCACTCTTCACTTCTCCACCCACTTCACAAAGCGTCTCTCTCAACAGTCACCCTATGTTTCGCGTAGGATGGCTATGGTGCACCTGACCTCTGATCTTTCTACTATATTTGATTGGGACAGAGAAAATCATGTGGCTTTCAATGCCTCAAAAACTCAGTTCCTTCATGTGTCTCGTCACGATCACACGACTATCGTTACACGACTATCCCCTTACCTTCGACAATACACAATTCAATCCTTTCTCTTCTCTTAACATTTTTGGCGTTTCCTCTTCTCGTGATCTTTCCTGGCAAGATCGCATATACTCTCTTTCTAAAACAGCTTCTAAGAGCTTAGGTGTGCTGTACCGCCTCCGCAATTTCTTCACCCCCACTCAGTTGCTCTCTCGGTACAGGGATTTTGTCCGCTCCTATATGGAGTATGCTTCTTATGTGTGGGGTGGCTCAACCCACACAGCTCTACTTAATCGGATGGAATCAGAGGCTTTTCGTCTCATCATTTCCACACCTCTTACTGACTGTCTTCATTCCCCTCTCTTCGCCGCAATGTTGCCTCATTCTCTCTTTTCTATCGCTATTACAATGGACACTGTTCTTCTGAACTCTCTGATTGCATGCCTCCTCCTTTAAGGAGTGCACGCAGTACCAAACTTTCAATACATTCTCATTTCTTTTCTGCCCAACTCTCTAACGCAAGGGTTAATCGGTATTTTCAATCTTTCATCTAGTCAACCGGTCAACTCTGGAACAATCTTCCTCAATCCATCTTTCCATCTTTCCTCAATCCATCTTTCCTGGACCTTGATTTTGGCTCTCTTCTTCCTCTATGGTGGGGTGGGGGTGGGCGTTTTTGGGGGCCTTCGCCCTTGGCAACTCCTTCCTGCATAAAAAAACAACTTTAGATCTCACATTAATGTGGAATCCGAAGCACGACCCACCACGGGTGGTCATAAATTACAAAGTCTTACACTGGAATCGATCTCACTACCTCCTGATCAGTAGCCCAGTGTCTTTACCACTAAGCTACCTAAATTATCCATTTATCAGTTAACCAATTTTTTTTTGTATGGAAAAGTGAAAAGCTGGATGAGAAACGCCGCTTGCCATTGTCAGGAATCGAACCCGTGGGTAGTGGATATATATACTGTATATACAGGTATATATACTGTGTATATATACACACACACACACACACAGTATATATACCTGTTTTGTATTTTATATCCGGGTATAGAATGACTAAATTCCATGCAGGTGGTCTCACACAGTATATATATATATATATATAATATATATATATATATATATATATATATATATATATATAACAAACAACCACAAGGAAAAGGAAACACAAAGTCCTTGATAATGTGAATATATCACGAAAGCGCTCGGACTTTGTGTTTCCTTTTCCTTGTGGTTGTTTGCTTATTAATAAGGTCACGTGTTATTTTGTGATTCTAGTGCATATATATATATATATATATATATATATAAAATCGGTCATAGATTTTAAAATATCGCTTTTATTCTGGTTATCTGTCACTTTTTACTGTTTAATTGTAACTTTTGTTAATATCAGTATTTTAAGCCATACTAAAGGACTGAAGGTTTACTCATCATATCAAATTCCTTTTTAACGGTATCCACCAGCCCCGAGTTCGATTCCCGGTGACGGAAGGCGGCGCGCAGATAACCCAGCTGTTATTCTTCCACATAATCAAAAACTGGTTGGCAAATAAATGGGTACCTGGGTAGTCTAGTGGTTAAGACGCTGGGCTGCTGGTGATCGGGAGGTCGTGAGATCGAGTCCGGACGAGGACTTTGTAATTTCTGACCGCCCGTGGTGGGTCGTGGTTCGGAGTCCATGTTTAACTGTAGGTCTACGGTGCAGCAACAAGCTTGACCTTCATCAGAATGAACGATTCGAGCGGAAGCAAAACCAAGATTGATATATACACTATATATATATATTGATGCATCTAAATTACATCCATTATTTTATATATATTCATATGCAGATATACAGGGTACGACTCAGCTTGGAGATGTACTTTAGGTTTATTTTTTTTATGCAAGGAGGAAGCAGCGCCAAGGGCAAACACCCGCAAAAAAGCGCCCCTCCCACATATATATAATATATATATATATATATATTATATATATATATACATATATATATATATATATATATATATATATATACACAAACTCAGAATGGTCCCCTGAGAAAACTTATATGTTAAACACAGACCAGAAGAGTTCCTTGTTCCATGCACGGTCTGTGTTTAACATATATATATATATATAGGTGTCATGAGTACAGTTAAATAAAAAGTGCACAGTATTACTTAAAATCGTCGTACAGTACAAAATTAGGGTGTACTTTGTTCTATTTTCGGATTAAAAAAATTAGGCTTTAATTTACGACTTCAATATATGAGTTAGCGGGTTTATAGTGATTAACTACTGGTTTAGATCTTATATGACATTCCACATCTATGAAAATTTAGTGAGCTATCCAAGATACAGACACGCAGACTTTATATATATATATATAATATATATTATATATATATATATAATATATATATATATATATATATATATATATATATATAGTTTTTTTTTAAGTTCGGGAAGAACCGATTCGCCTCTACTTAAAGGGCACATCTCGGCGGAAAAACAAAGAAAAAGTGAGAGGAAAAACAGAGGAAAAAGAAAGGTGGAGGGGACAGTCGAAGTGGAAAAAGACCAAGGATGACAAGGACTGCAAGGTCGAGCCCCATCATCCTTGGGTGCTAGGGCCGGAGGGCGCACGTGAAACCTCCTGGAACAAGCACGTACAAACGAGCACAAAGAGCACTCAAGAGCACGAGCTTAGAACCCCCTTGCAGGGATATATATATATATATATATATATATATATATATATATATATATAATATATATTTTTTAACTGCAAACAACACACAGTATAATCAATGTAAAGAACGTTCTTTACATTAATTATACTGTGTTGTTTGCAGTTAAAATGTATATATGTACGGCATGAGAAGGTGTCCCACTCAGGCATTCGATTCCGCTCGTATGTAGGAGAATTACGACTTCTGACTGATCGGGGACCTTGGTGTAGTGGTTAGCATGTCCGACCGGCAATTGGATGATCCTGGGTTCGATTCCTGGGAGTTACCTCATTTTTCATTTGTTCGTTCTTTCTCCTCATCTTGTGCGGACGCTCTTCTACACAAGCGTCGTTATTTACATATATATATATATATATAGTATATGATGCAAACCCATATTCATTTCACATGTTTAAGTGTGAAATTCATCCCGTATATATATATATATATATATACGTATGTTACGGTCTTTTTGCGAAATCGGCCATTTTGAAAAAGGGCCAAAAACCCGGCCATTTTGCATATTGGCATTAAATGCCAGGCCACTTTGCAAACAGGCCGGCATATTGGCCATTTTGCAAAATAACTGGTAATGCTGTCGGCCATTTTGCGAAACGGCAGAACTTCACATTGAACTGGACAGTGAATGGCCAGTTTGATCAACTGATTGCCCGGTTAGGTTAACTGAATGCCCGGTTAGGTCAACTGCCCGCCTTTGACGATTGGTTAGGTTAAGGCATGATATTTTCGTTGTTTAATAAAAATATCACGCCTTAACCTAACCAATCGTCAAGGGCGGACAGTTGACCTAACCGGGCATTCAGTTAACTTAACTGGGCATTCAATAATTTAAATTTCATTAATTTCAATAATTTCAAACTGGATTGAATCTCTTAACTGAAGTTCTGCTTTTTCCCAAATGGCCAATATGCCGGTCTGTTTGCAAAGTGGCCAGCATTGTAATGCCCATTTGCAAAAAGGCCATCATATTGGCCTTTTTGCAAGTGGGCCGGCCATTTTGCAAAAAGGCCGATTTCGCAAAAAGGCCGTAACATATATATATTAGTCATTGTGTGAAACTAGTCATTTCTCGTGATAACTGTGACCCCCAATCATTTGTGAAGGTTACGTTAAGTTAAGATACGTTACATTAGGGTAGGAGTATGTAATGCCCCTAATTAAACATTCACAGCATCAAGCGAATTAACTAACGAACGTATATGTTACGAGCAAACGATCCATCTTTCACGTAATTGTAACGCAGCTCGAAAAGTCATTATTACGAGTACGCGAGGAACGGGTATTGTTTTTTAATAACTAAACGCTCGTTAACAATTCCAAAAAGGTGCATATTTATACATCATCCGCTTTTTGTCTATTTTTAGAATTTGTTTGAATAGAGGCGCAGTATGAGGCCTATTTATTAATGTTTCTACAATGACTTTTAAAATGTTAAAAACAAAAATAAATTTTACCTGTAATTATCTTCAGCAGATCACCTAAATTCGCTATTTTAACCCATTGTGACGTCACTGTGTAAGCGCCATACATTAATTGTGTCACAAAATTAGTTGGTAGTTTTAGCCTTGAATTGCGCTCTCTATTGTTTTAAGAAGGTTTTGCCCGTTTTATAGTTTGTATAACATTGCGTATTATACAGGGTGTCCCGTAAGTTAAGTCTCATAGGAAAATTTATTTTAAATTAAATTTGCAAAAGTAATTTATTACAACGAAAACACATGTTCGAATTGATGTCTTGTTTTGGGACCGTTTTTGTTGCGGGTAAATAACACACATTGGCTAATATGAAAGTGAGTTACACTCGTGAGGAAAAGGCCTCCGGAGGCCTTCTCCTCACCAGTGTAACTCATTTCCATTTAGCTATTGCCATAGCCATTGCCACAGCCATAGCCAAGGAGGGGCGACAAGCTTGACCTTCGTGAAATGAGGAATCATCGCCCGGAACATTTGAAAGGTTGAAAAGTGTGTGCGTATATATATATATATATATATATATATATATATCTTTTTTTCCAACAAATGTGATGATGGTATAAAAAAAAATGAAACGTATGGGAATGACGGGCAAAGTGAGAAAATGAATCTACAATTTCCTCAGAGTAAACAGCAACAGTATAGTAACATCATTTGCGGACGATACAAAGATCAGCAGAAAAATCAGCGATGTAAATGAAGTGGAGGCCTTGCAGAGGGACACGAACAAAATATACAAATGGTCAGAAGACAACAACATGACATTTAACACCGAGAAATTTCAGCTCTTGAGATATGATCGAAATAAGGAATTTAAACAGACCTAATATTATATTCCAGATAGACAGGAAATTCAGAGAAGCACGAAAGCAATCGATTTGGGGGTGATAATGACCAATGATGCGAAATTCGAAACACAAAATCAGATTGCGATAAACAAAGCAAAAAGAGTCGCGGGACAGGTACTAAGAACGTTCAAAAGAAGGAACAAGACAATAATGATTCCCCTGCTGAAAACACTGATTATGCCAAAACTTGAATACTGGAAAGTGATCGAAAAACTGGTACCAAACCTCAAACTAAACCCAGTTACCATCCAAACAACTGGAAAATGGGAGCGGCAGAATGTGTAGTGTTCCCAAACTAAAGGCCCACCAAGGGACTTCCTCAACACTGAAGGAAAATAGCTTGGTTGTCAGGGGGCCAAGACTTTTTAACCATCTTCCAAAGGACCTCAGAAACGTTACAGGAACGTTACAGTTGAAGACTTCAAGAGAAGACTAGCTGACTGGCTTAGGATGGTACCAGATGAGCCGGGTGTACCTGGTATGTGCGGTGGAGAGCGCAAGAGAGCAACTCCCTGCTCCACCAAGCCAGGCCCAGTGGCGGGGCCACCAGTTTGACCTTCGTGTGAAGAACAACCAACGCACGGAACTGCAACGAGGTTAACGAGGCATATATATATATATATATTATATATATATATATATACTGTTTTAATATATTTTTAGAACTTTGCATTCTTTACTGAAAGAGAGAATGATCTTTATAAATTAAAAAAAACGTTTAAAAAATTAATCAGATATTGCCCCTCTCTCTCTCTCTCTCTCTCTCTCTCTCTTTCTTCTTGACGCTAAGAATACAAAGTAAGAATTTCCTGTTCAGCTTAACAATTCAAGCCCTCATTCAAACATTCCATTCCACAGTTCGTGAAAGACGCATTTGTCAGATCTGAAAGTACTTCACTTTCATTTATTAGTTGAAATACTTTCAAAAGTGGAGCTAAAAGTGAATTTAATTTAGCAAATTCTTTGAAAACTTATACTATACACATGCGAATTAAAATTCTCTCTCTCTCTCTCTCTCTCTCTCTCTCTCTTCTAAAATGAGCGTCATTATAAATGAATTTAAAATATGTGCTAAAACAAACAAATGATACTGAAGTGATTTCCGCTTAGCAAATATATCATTCTAAGCAAAGTTATGAATCACAAAATATCTTGTATTGAATTGGCGACTTTTTTTTTTGACAGTGAACAACCCCTCCCTAATTTGCATAATATATATATATATATATATATATATATATATATATATATGTGTGTGTGTGTGTGTGTATGTGTGGTGAAGATTACGACAAAGATTAAAAGTAAAAGTGAATGAATTTGTTATCGAAAGAATGCCCCCCCCCTCTATATAGGAGTACCTCCCTGTAGTGGTACTGGACAAGTGGACATACATTCTGCGTCTGTACATCATGACAGAGATGCCCTTCACCATCAATAAAAAAAGTTTAATCTCTATACCCACAGATTATATAATATATATATATATATATATATATATATATATATATACACAGGGTGGACCCAAAAAAACTATTACCCTGATTTTGAACAATATAATTTTACCTTTATCAAATGTTATTTGTACAGTCAATATATGTGTCCTGTATAGAATTTCATGATCTATCTCGTGGTGAAGTTGGATTTTTGCTAACTGTAACCATTATATTGTGATTCGCTGTTTCTATACAGTTACCTAATTGAGTCCGAGATTATGCGGAATGTGCCCTCCTCCATTATCAATGCACGCTTGCAACTTTGCTCGCCATTGATCTATTGCAGCATTTATGAATCGTTGTGATATCTTTCTGTAGCCTACAGTAATACTTTCCTTCAGATCTTCGACGGAATTGATCTCCTTTCCTTTATAAATCCATTCTTGTAGAGCACCCCAGAGAGCGTAATCGCATGGGTTTAGATCTGGGCTATTCGGCGGCCAGAAATCTGGAATCCGAAACATTTCGATTGAGATACTCCCGAGTTGTGCGAGCTGTATGGATTGTGGCACCATCTTGCTGGATCACAAAGTTGTTTCTTGACTTCTCCCTTATCGACAGCAGTACCGCATCAAGGATTTTTTTCTTGGTAATAAGCAGCAGTGATTTTGGCATTTTGCTCAACAAAAACAATCTCTGACTTCCCTAATTTTGAAATAAAGATGTACACCATGACTTTTTGAGAAAAATGCGGACGTTCCCTGCAAAGTCAATCTAGACTGAGATTTTTTTGTCCTGTCTTCCATAAACTCGGTCATTTTGTGTGTTTATTGTTGAAGCAACAGTAAAGGTCTTCTCGTCGCTGAACCATATTTTCGACACTTCTCTGTCTGGGAATCGATCTAACAGACACGACATTTTTCGACTCTCGCTTGCTTATTTGATGCAGAGAGCTTATGAACTTCGACTCTTTTAAAACATTTAAGACCCAGATCATCTTTTACTATACGACGAACACTGAGCGAGAAATACTAGTAGTTTTTGAAATTTCTCTAACGAACTTGTGGGGTGTTGGGCCGTTCTTCTTGACTGCATATCATGGATGAAACCGTGTCAATATTTTCCTCAGTACGTGATGTTTTTGGCCTTCCACTGCCTTCCTTTCGTTTGGTCGACCCTATGATATCGATTTGCTTTATGAGATATTGAAGTCCAAGTATCGTCCATCGTTTATTTGGAAACTCTTTCTTCATTCGTTTTGCACCCCAGTATTTCTCCTTACGCAGGTACAATATCAATGCTTCATCTTCCAAAGAGTATTTCATTATGCTATAACTTGTTCACCAACTATAGCAGAATGATGGTCTGAAATGAAAAAGGAAATAAATGAATTATTCTGTGTAAAAATTAGGAAAATTAATTATTTATGGAGAAACTGACTGTCATCTGAAAGTATCAGTTGCTGACTTTGACTGCCTTGCAATTGAGCACCATATTCTGATACTTCACTCCAGTTGTGAGCCTGTACTTCTACTCCTGCGGCGTTGAATCTAGATTCAAAGCCAGCGTTTGAAAGAGTAAAAGTATGGGTACAACATACGGCCTCAGCAGTAAGATCAATATACAGGGTGAGCACAATATTTTTTTAAAAAGTTGGGTAATAGTTTTTTGGCCCACCCGGTATATATATATATAGTATATATATATATATATATATATATATATATATATATTCCTTTTCTTTTTGGGTCTCAACAACTGTCTACGAAGGATCGATCTTTGTTCGATCTTTCTGCAGCATCCCACCTCATTTAGAGGATTTGTTGAAGGATAGAATTACTCCCTATTTTCATCTTGCCTTCATGGCCAACTACGCATGGCTAATGATGGGATTCACACAGGAACCTGTCGAATATATATATATATATATATATATATATAATAATTAGGCTACTTATAAAACACTAAAAATTAAATTTCTGTTAATAATAATTTTAAAATTTTAATTTATAACAAATATTCTATTTTAAATAATTTATTAATTTAATGTTCATTTTAACCTCCAAATTATTATTTTTATTCAATTTCAGGATTCTAATTTAAAAATTACAATATTTGTTTGAAGGACAAGTAGTATATATATATATATATATATATATATATATATATATTCCCTGAAGATGTGAATATATCACGAAAGCGCTCGGATTTCGTGTTTCTTTTTCCTTTTCCCTGTGGTTGTTGCTTATTAATAAGATCACGTGCATATATATATATATATATATATATATATATATATATATGATGCCACTCGGTGGTGCATTGGTTGATGTTGCTGACTATAAAACCAATCAGCCCGGGATCGAGACCCGGTGACGGCAGGCGGCACGTAGCAAAACCCAGCTGTTCATCCTTCCACACAAGAAAAAAAATTGGTTGGTAGATAAATAGATACCCTGGGTATCCTAGTGGTTAAGACGCTGGGCTGCTGCTGGTGGGGCGTGGTTCTGATTCCACGTTAAACTGTAGGTCTAAGGTGGAGTGACAGGCTTGACCTTCGGCAGAATGAACAATTCGGCCGGAAGCAAAACCAAGGTTAACCAAGGATATATATATATATATATATATATATATATATATATATATCAGTGGCGACTCGTGGTATAAATGTATGTGGGTGCGATTTCATAAAATTTATAATTTTTAGAATTGTAGTACATAAACAATCACATGGTGCTTCCGTACGGTACTTATATGTCAAAAGAAGCCATAAATTTGTATTAAAAAAATATTTTAATAAAATATAAAAATAATTGTTGAATATCTTAAAATTAATATATTTTTTATCTGTTAAATTAATATTTATAGTTTCAAGCAAGGGGGAGCGACCGCTCCATCGCTCCTATACGCCAGTCGCCACTGATTTATATATATATATATATATAGGGCTACCGATTCTGCTATAAAATATTTCAACTCTATACAATTGGTTCAAAAAACCCTGTTCCCGATCTTCGTCTTTCCTATTTATTACTCATAATAAAATTCGGAGTTTGAGGACAGGATTTTTTAAATCGATCGGACATACATTAAACGACTCGCTAAATAGTTGAAATGGGGATCTAGTTCAGTATTTCTGAATGGTTTTGGGGCTGGGGGTGGGCATGAGGGTGGTGGGGAAAGTATGTACGCGTTATCCGGAGATATTAGGGTTTGTTAATATTTGTAAAAAGGCGAGTCTCGAATGAATGAAGTATTGTGCCGTATATATATATATATATATGTATATATTCTAAAATGTCATCTTGATTGGAACGTGATATAACCTCCAGGAATACTTAGCATATCTTCCTTGAATATGAGAGAGAGAGAGAGAGAGAGAGAGAGAGAGAGTAAATGATATAGAGAAATAGTTACACCTTCTCTCGTAGCTCTGACCAAGCCTAATTCGTTGAGTGAAGCCTCAGTGTTAGGCCTAATGGACGCATTTTCAGCTGTTTGCGGTGTTTTTCAAAGACAAGCAGTCCTGACAATACTCGTGGGGCCTTATCCGAAATAAGGCTCGCCTAGATTAGTCCTAAAAACTTATGGCGCCAAGGTAGGCCAATATCTAATTTTAAATGCTGTTTACATCATCAAATACGCGTATATTTCAATCAATTGCTTCAAAATATTTATTATTATTATATATAATGGTTTTATTGTATTACATATAAGGCTTTTAGGAGCGAGTGTAGTTTACGTCCCCCTGTGGTGCCTAGTGTAGTTTACGTTCTCCTACATTATTATCCTCGTGTAGTGTGCGTTCCCCAACTTTGTCCGCGTATAACTAATCAAATAAAACGTTAAAACTAACGAAAATATTCGACTTAACCTAACCAATCGTCAATATATATGTACGCGAATGCGTCTCGGTGGTGTAGTGGTTAGCGTCGCTGACTACGAATCCATCGGCCCCGGGTTCGAGACCCGACGGCAGCCGGCGCGCAGTAAAACCCAGCTGTTCATCCTTCCACACAATAAAGAAAGTGGTTGGTAGATAAATGGGTACCCTAGGTGGCCAAGTGGTTAAGACGCTCGGCTGCTGATGGGGCGTGGTTCGGATTCCACGTTAAACTGTAGGTCTAAGGTGGAGTGAAAAGATTGACCTTCGTCAGAATGAACAATTCGGGCGGAAGCTAACCAAAGGTTACCAAAGGTTATATATACATATATACACTTTGATCTAGTGTAGTTGGTGTCCCCTTTTGCGTCAGTGGGACGTAAACTACACTTACTCCAGCTTTTATTATATAGGGTGAACCAAATGTAGGTGGACAGTAAATGATAACGTTTATTTTGAGAATACATATTTAATTTTTTTGTATACTATAATACAAAATAAAATTTAAATAAATTTAGTTATAATATTTAATATAATAAAACACAAACACCATAGTTATAATGAACACCATAGTTATAATATAATATAACACAAACCGTATTCAACCTACTGTCCACCTACTTTTGGTTCACCGTGTATATAAGGCTTTTAACCTGATATCTATTATATATGAGGCTTTTAACCTAATATCTATTATATATAAGGCTTTTAACTGATATCTGTTATATATAAGGCTTTTAACCTGATATCTACTCCGTAGATAAATGCTGTGATTCGGTGGTCATAGTCAATGGAAGTCATAATAAATATGCGAATAAATTACAATAATTTAATAATTATTAACAAAATATGAACAATCCAGTTTATTAAATGAACAAATATTCAAATTTGTATTCATTAACAGACCTGTAATCAGCGATAGTTTTGCATTTCCTGTACGATATTTAAATAATTTCTATTGCGTAACATTTTTGTCTGCATTCATTTTGAAATCTCTCTCTCTCTTTTTTATTTAATCTATAATCTTTGGACTTTGGAACTTCCTATTAATACCCTTACAAGGAGGGACCTTCCCTCCCCCACTCTTGTAAGCCTACTCAAATTAAAAGAAAAAGTATGTAGGCCTAAAATAAGTGAGCCTTCATGTAAATAAACGTGAGAATTTTGAAAACTATAACCTCAATAGAAGACCCACCACGTGGAAAGTGTCCTTGTAAAGAGGTTAGGCCTCGTAGCGTAGGCCTTGTAGATAGTATTCTGGAGTATTTCCTTGTGGTTTATGCTATGGTGGTGTAAAACAAGAAAACTTAATTAGCCATTAGCGTAGGTATGTTCACAGCCATACGGCAGAGTGGCTTAGGCTATTTTTAGTTTTTTCAGTCGTGAAACTGTAAATTCCAGTTTCTGTAACCTTGCATTACAGTACAGTATTAAGATATATCAATTCTCGTTATAGGAAATGATCCCGAGTTTCGAATTTCCTTTATAATGGCTAAACTCTATAACTGATCCTTTAAAATGTAGTTTTTTTGTATATTTTTTTTATAACAAAAATTTACAATAGTCACGAATATTTTAAGGGGATTTGGTCACATATCAAATTACGATCCGATCACAGTTACTCCTATTGTTCAAGTAGGTTGTATACTCGCCAACGGACACACGTGTGTGTGTGTGTGTGTGTATATATATATATTCTGTGCAAAGAGTTCATGTTTGACTTAATTTAATAAACATGATCATATATATATATGCAAGTGGAGGGCATGTAAACCCAAATATGTAAGTAAATTTCATCTTCAAGACAAGTTAACAGTGACAAAGATAGGTGTGTTCCAGACAGACTATAAATTCCAGGCATTCTTTCCAAAATTCATAAATTCAGGGCTACCAACCTTAGCCACAGCGTTGAATGGTGTACGACGCTATTCAGGTTTTGGCGCGAAAACTTTTAGCGCTGAAATTTGGCGCGAAAGAAAATAATGGTCGGTCTGTATTTGACGATAAATTTATTTGTTGTTTCGAGTTCATTTTCCTCCCTACTGCCACCTAACCCCCCCGTCCCACCAAACTCCCCCCCTCATCCCCCCCAACTCTTGTCTCAGTGACTCGGTGAGTCAATTGGAAAGAATTTTAAGATGTTTTTAAAATTATGAACCAATTATTTCAATTGAACGGTTGTGTGTTCTTTTTTCGAGTAGATTTTCCCTCAGGTTTAATATTTCTCGTTCATTACTTATTTATTATATGAAGATAATTGTACAATACCGAGATTCAGAGGTTTTATATCCATCTTTGTTAGTGTTTTTATTCCTGCTTATTTGTCTAAGGCCCGTAGTGTCTCGCCTCCTTTAAGTGCCGTTTTCCCTAATCAAAGAGAAGTCCTAATATATATATATATATATATATATATATATATATATATATATATGTGTGTGTGTGTGTGTGTGTGTGAACTATATAAAGCAAACTTCAAAAGCTCCCCGTACAAAGACTAATTGTAAGGTAATTTTGGAACACAAATCTGCGTTCGAAATATATTACTAATACAGCTGTCGACAGTGATTCCAAACTCGGATTTAATTAAAAGCTGATATAAAGGATAAAGCAGGGACCAAGTTGGCCTTCTTAATGGCCTATTATTGTTAATTAAAGGCCAAACAATATACTTAATACGGTGTCTTCATGCATTCATGCGGCAATTCCCATACCCTTGTCTCAAACATATTATATATATATATATATATATATATATATATATATATATATTATATATATAAAACAAGGTATTTTAAAATTATATTTGCTTAAATTAATGTAGAAATAAATAATAAAATAAATTTGTTCTACATACGTTACAAACACGTGTTTAAGGGCGAAGCCACTTGTCCTCATTGGTAAATATACCCAACGTACTGGGCAGAGGGCTGACAAAAATAAATAGACACCTTTTTTTTTTTCAATTTGATTGTAAAAAGTCGATAAATAATAATAAAAAAAAAAATTGATTGAATCAATAAATAGAAATGGAAAAGGAACACGATCGTAAATAGATTGATTCAATTAATTTATTAGTTATTGATTTTTTTTTTAATCAAATGAAATTTTTTTTTTAGGAAAAAAGTGTCTATTTACTTCTGCATTCATCTGCACGGATTTGGTGTCTAGGAAAATGATGTATACCGTTACAAAATAAAGCATTTTTAAATTAATATTTTCCTCTTTCATGGTTGTTATCCACCGTATATAGAGAAGTGTACATATACTGTGTATATATATATATATATATATATATATATATAGAGAAAGAGAGAGAGAGAGAGAGAGAGAGAAGAGAGAGGGAGAGAGAGAGAGTTTTGCTTCCGCCTGAATTGTTCATTCTGACGAAGGTTAAACTTGTCAAGTTGTCACTCCGCCTTAGACCTACAGTTTAACGTGGAATTTGAACCATGTCCCACCACGGGTGGTCAGAAATTACAAAGTCCTCGCCCGGACTTGATCTCACGATCTCCCAATCAGCAACCCAGCGTCTTAACCATTAGGCCACCCAGGGTACCTATTTATCTACCAACCAATTTCTTTATTGCGTGGAAGGATGAACAGCTGGGTTTTGCCGAGGTGCATATATATATATATATATATATATATATATATGCTGCAAATCCACAAGGAAAAAGAAAACCGATTCAAAGGTATTTCGTGTATTCCCTGACGAGGTGTATCTCTGAATACACGAAAGGCTTTGGAATCGTTTTCTTTTTCCTTGTGGGTTGCAGCATTCATTCATTTCACGTGTTTAATTGTGATATTCATCCCATATATATATATATATATATATATATATATATATATATATATATATATACATACATACATACGCAGTGGTGTAGTGCTAAATAAAGAAGTGAGGGAACGCATTTTGAAAGTGTTACTCAGATGCGGGGGGACAATGGCGAGCGCGGCGAGCCCATACAGCTGGGGGTCCGGGGCACTGTAAGCCCCC
Source organism: Bathynomus jamesi (assembly GCA_023014485.1). Lineage (NCBI taxonomy): Eukaryota > Metazoa > Arthropoda > Malacostraca > Isopoda > Cirolanidae > Bathynomus > Bathynomus jamesi. Next base: position 1,503,637 of record JAJOZX010000043.1, on the reverse strand, counting down.
GGGAAATCTTTTGAAATCTGACCAATTTCAGGGATATTTTGAGGTCATATGCACTGGATATTAGGATATATTCCAAGGTTGAAGATGCAGTATTTCCAGTGTCATTAGATATATGACATCCAGTACGATCAATAAAAATAGCTAACAACTGGAATGATTAACTAAAAAAAAGTTAACAACTGGTACGCCGTGGTGACTGTTTCACCAGATCTTTATAGGCTAGCATTGCCTCAGTCGAAGCTAAAAGAAATGAAACAGTTAATGATTCTTTCTCATATTTCTTCTAGGGGTGGGAATTAAAATTTCATGACGTTAGAGATTTGTAAGTTCGGATTTATTTGAAATAGTGAGGGAACGCCGTTCCGTCTACCAAAAAAAGTAAGGGAACGCCGTTCCGTCTACCAAAAAAAGTAAGGGAACGCCGTTCCCACGCTTTCCCACAGCACTACACCACTGTATATATATATATATATGATTAATAAAACCACGAAGGAAAGGAAACATAGAGTGGTGCTCAAGCGCTTTCGTCTAATAACATCCTCAGGAACGTTGAAGTACATAAAGAGTTCAAAACTATATATAGGTTACAAAAAAAAATTATATATATAGTAAATATAGAAATAAAAATTGTGGGAGGAGCATACACATTTGCGAGGAAAACTACCAATTTTAGCACTTTGCCCGAATTCAACACAAGCTCAAATGGATTGTTTACAACCACTTTTATATTTAATGCCTAAATGATATATAGGTCACAAAAAATAAAAATAAAAATAAAGAAATAAAAATAAAAATAAATTGAAAAATAAAAATTGTAAGAGGAGCATACAAATTTATAAGGGAAGAATTACCAAAGGTTTAGCACTCTGCCCAATAATGTTTAAATCTCTTCTGAACGAATTCAAAACAAGAGGATCGAGTTGAAAAAGACCTTTGCTCATGTTAAAGTTATTTGTAAGTTGAATAATAGCAGTGGTTAGCGTCACTGACTAAGAATAAATCGGCCCCGAGATTGAGACCCGGTGACGGCTGGTGGCGCGCAGCAAAACCAAGCTGTTTAGCCTTCCACACAATAAAGAAATTGGTTGGTAGATAAATGGGTACCCTGGGTACCCTAGTGGTTAAGACGCTGGGCTGCTGGTAGGGCGTGGTTCGGATTTCACGTTAAACTGTAGGTCTAAGGTGGAGCGACAAGGTTGACCTTCGTCAGAATAAAAATTCGGGCGGAAGCAAAACCAAGGTTAATCAAGGTTATATATAGGCCATATAACCTTTGGTTACCTTTGATTAGCTTCCGCCCGAATTGTTCATTCTGACGAAAGTCAAGCTTTTCACTCCACCTTAGACCTACAGTTTAACGTGGAATCCGAACCACGCCCTACCAGCAGCCTAGCGTCTTAACCACTAGGGTACCCAGGGTACCCATTTATCTACCAACCACTTTCTTTATTGTGTGGAAGAATGAACAGCTGGGTTTTGCTGCGCGCCGGCTGCCGTCACCGGGTCTCGAATCCGGGCCGATGGATTCGTAGTCAGCGACGCTAACCACTACACCACCGAGACGCATATATATATATATATATATATATATATTGTGCAGCATCTTCACGTATGGTATATATATATATATACACACACACACAAACACACACACACACAGTATATATATGTATATATGCAGTGAAAAGACAGTTTCTTTGTACATAAAAGTGACAGACGGAGGACTATGTACATTGTACAACGCATGTGCGTTTGTAGAGCTTTCATGTGCGCGGCACGTAACATTGAATTTGCAGCGGAGTTAAATATCAACCAGCATGTACGCATTCTTACCCAGTCGCTGTAGTACATCCGCACTACGCATACGCGTCTGCACAAGTATATACGGAAGTTATATCTGTTTGAAATGTCGAAAGAGTAAAGAGTGAGTTCATTTCTTACCTAACTGAGTTAGAGTTGTTAATTTAGATTTTCTACAACTTGTCTCAAAATAACCACGAAAAGAGTTAATTAGAGTTACGGTACCAACTTCGCCACGCATGTTCCTTAAGAGTTAGGATATAAATACCCTTTACAAGATATTTGTTCTCGAGAGAGAGAGAGAGAGAGAGAGAGAGAGAGAGAGAGAGAGAGAGAGAATGTTATAAAAATAAATAAGGCCAAAGACATTTACAAACGCAGGTGGTTTATAATATGTTAATTATAAAGATTGGAAGAAAACTTTTGCTTTACAGAATTAGAAAAAAGGTCCGTTCAATAATCATGAGTTATTGCCGTGTGTATGCGGTCGTTATACTCTCAGTGATATTGATAATATTATTAGTGTTATATGAGAACCAGGAGGTATATGCTATACCCCACTTCAATCAAGTACTGTTATTTCTTCGTTACGTGATTGTGATGTGATGTAACTCCGCTTAAATGATAATCTAAGAACGCAACTGACTTGCGTAACGTTCTTGATAAATCAGGAATAAGTTAGGTACACACACACACACACACCACACACACAGCCGCGAGTAGAACACGAGCATTATGTAATGGTACGATAAAAGACGCATTAACTTTAGAGAAGAGAGTATCAAGGCTCTTTAAGTTATGTCAAAATCATTTTATTTATAATAAAGCAGAGTTTGGTTGGTTGGTTTGCTTGTTTTTGAAAATAAAATGGTTAAAATGAAACAATCTATATAATAGTATATATATATATATATATATATATATATATATATATATATATTATATATATATATATATATATATATATATATATATATATATGTCTCTTCATCCCTAACCACGGTCAGTTCATGGCTTCTCAGGAGTCTTCTAAAACATCGCAACTCTAGCCTTGGTTAATTGTGTGACCTAATTTCCGTACTAACACAGCCAGTGTCAAATGACAGAGGTTCTACAGCTTATTGACGTGGAATTCGAACCATGGCTCTCTATTACATAAATGGTGAAGACAATTATTATCCATCTAACCACTACCCAACCCTAATGTCGCTTAACTTCACTGACCTACCAGGAAACGTTTTTGCGACACGGACGCGACGTAGCCTGGAGTAGTCATTATTACTCTGATATTTTCACCACTGTGAAAATAAAAATTATTCACTTTTTTCTAATAAATCCTCTAACGATTACTTCCCATTCACTGTCTTTTCCAACCACATTCCCGTTCCCGGTCCGAGAATGAGAATGTACGAACCAACCACATTCCCGTTCCCGGTCCGAGAATGAGAATGTACCAAGTGAGAAATCCAGATTTAAGAAGTGTTTCTTCATTTGAGAAAGAATGTTACTTTCCTTCGCATTCTTGGTATAGTCGCGAATGAGAAGGGATTATATTTCCTAACTTAAGTTACTTAACTTAACACTAACCTCACCTAACCTAATCTAACCTAACTGGACCCAAATGGGAAAGCCGTGGGTGGATGAGAATGAAAATGGCATGAAATAGGAATAGGTCAATTTGAGATTGTCGCCTTTGAGAATCTCACCCGCGGATTTTTCACTCCTGGGCACAGAATGAAATGAGAATGCTATTGAGTAGGAAGATACCCATTTAACCAGTGAACATGGGTATTCGTGTATACTGACAGAATAAAAAAAAGGTGTGCTTCTATCTTAAATAGTTTCGCATATGCTATGTTCTTGATACCCTAATCCAAGGTACCCTAATCCAGGTGTTAAAAATCGAACTTATCAATATAAAGAGACTTTAAATATAAATGCAAAAAACTTCACTTTTTTCTACGTGAAGGTCAAAATATGATAATGAAAACCCACTCTAATAGACAGACTTTATTTCCACAACAGTTTCGATGCCCACTGGCATCCTCTTCGGGTGGATACAGAAAATGCCAGCGGGCATCGAAACTGTTGTGGAAATAAACTCTGTCTATTAGAGTGGGTTTTTATTATCAGACTTTAAATATATTCAAGTGAAATACAAAATCATTTGTTTGAACTTTTGGCACGATTGCAGTTGGATACCCAACTCAACAAATTCAATTACACTAAAAAAAAAATTTAAAGGACAAATAAAACAAAGAATTAATTCTATGGGATATAATGCCCGGTTAGGTTAATTGAATGCCCGGTAGGTCAACTGTATGCCCTCGACATTTGGTTATGTTAAGTTGTGATATTTTTGTTAGTTTTAACGAAAATATCACGACTTAACCTAACCAATCGTTGACCTAACCTGCATTCAGTTAACCTAACCGGGTATTATATCCCATAGAATGAATTGTTTGTTTTATATGTTCTTTAAATTTTTTGTTTTAATGTAATTGAATTTGTTGGGTTGGGTTACCCAACCCAACAAATTCAATTACATTAAAACAAAAAATTTAAAGAACTTGGGTATCTAACTGTAATAGTACCAAATTTTTCACCACAGTGGATATTGTCAATTTCGTTTGATAGAAAAGTACGAAAAAAATAGGAGAAAACGTTGAACTTGTTAAGTCACAAAGTTATTTAAGCAACCAAGAAGATTCCGCTTCCTTAACGTTTGCCACCCAGAATGTTCCCCGGTTCTGTTATGTCCCCCAACAGTTGTGCTAACCGACTGCATGTTATAGTGAAGCGGGTGAACATTCTTATTTGGCTTCATGAAGTTCAGAAGGTTCAAATTTGTCGTAAATTAGAGAGACGAAGAGACTCCGAAAGATATGAAACTGCCACAAATTAAACCAGTGTAGAATTAAGATGATTAGGTACTAGTACGCAAGTGAAGGTAAAATTGATCACCTTTCCCAGTGGTTGATGTCATGTCAAAATGAGGAATGCACTTCAACAGTGTTAAAAAAACTGTGAAAATACGGAACAAGCTAAGAAAACAACAACAACAGTAGAAAAATCTATACAGTATCCTAAAAGTGGCCAACCCCCCGTCGCTCAAAGAGTAACAGTAACATTGTTTCTCTATAAGCGAAAACACTGAAAGGTCGCGGGTTCAACTCCCGATCGTACTAGTATTAATAATAATAATCATAACAATAATGCTCCGAGAGTTAGAGCAAGTGGGTCGCATTAGTTAGCCTGAGCTTTGTGCCAGTTTCTGGCCCTCCCACTGATTCTAATCGTAAATATACTTCAATTTACCTCAAAGAATACACTTCCTGTATACATAAGCATATCAGGAAAGGAAAAAAACCCTATCTTATACGAGTCATACTTAAAATCTAATCTCCAAATTTCATTTTCATTGAACTAAACTTGAAGTGCTTTTTTCTAAATGAATCTATTTTAATTGTAACAATATCTGATACGTTATCAGTTGACAAGTTTCATATTTTTAAAGATTGTTGAACCCTTATACGCATGCTCGCTCGTAATAAAATACTCGAGTCTTTATTCCTTTTCAAGTAAAATTAATATCTGTGCTAAAAACTCTAAACTGCAAAATCAATTTGGATTCCAATGATTAGGTGTGTCCTCTATATTAGACTTCAATTCCATAAACACGAAAGTAGCCATTGCATGCTATTGTTATAGATATATACTGTATATATAGGTTTCTATATCATTGCCATAGAATAGGAATTTCTGATAAATTGTATATTTTCTGCGTTGTATATATATATATACAGTATATATATATATATATATATATATATATATATATATATATATATATACACACACACCACACACACACGAATATGTGAGTCAGGTCTAGTGTATATTTATATTTGCAGGTAATTTAATATTAGCCTTTTGTTTATAAAGAATATATATATATATATATATATATATATAGGGTGTCCCATAAGTCCGGCATCATAGGAGAAATTCATATTTTTCTATTTCTACAAACCATAATTTATATTTTTCTCTTTCTACAGGCCACAATGTCTGTGAATTTAACAGACTGCATACAGACCGCGAGCCAATAACACAGAGTTGTGTTAGCAGACTTGTTGCAAAGTTTAAGGAAACAGGATCCATAGAAGATAAACCACGCAGTGGACCTTCAAGGAGGTCCACTGACGATGATACAGCGACTGCTATTCTGGAACGAAGAAGGAAATTTCCCAACATGGTTCCAGCAAGCCGGCGCTCCTGCACATTACAGCACCCAAGTAAGGGAATACCTGTACCAACAATTCCCTGGTCATTGGATAGGACGTCGAGGGCCTGTGGAATGGCCAGCTAGAAGCCCGGATCTCACGCCACTAGATTTTTATCTCTGGGGCCATTTGAAAGCGCTAGTATAGCAGAGAAAATTAGGAGTGTTGAACATTTGCGCAGCGCATTATTGGGGCATGTAACACCATTACTCCTGACATCATTCACCGTGTGCTTGCTGACTGGGTATCACGTCTGAATTTGTGTATTGAAAACAATGGTGGACATATTGAGCACGTTCTGTAAATAAAAGCTTTTGTTTTGCCTTTTTTATTATTTTTCCTATGATGCCGGACTTATGGGACACCCTGTATGTAAAGTGTTAGGTTTTATAGCTCGGAATTTTGAGTACAAATCGCGCGATATTATTGTTCCTCTTTATAAATCATTAGTTAGACCCCATTTGGAGTACGCGATCCAATTTTGGAATCTGCATATGCGAAAAGATATAGACAAAATCGAAAGAGTTCAAAGACGAGCAACTAAGATGATTCCGTCGCTTAGGTCAAAGTCGTACGAGGATACGCTTAAGGAGTTAAAATTGATACACTCGAGACTAGGAGGCTAAGGGGTGATATAATCCAGGTTTTTAAAATTATGAATAGGTTCGATAACGTAGATAGAGATAGCATTTTCGAAATATCTCAATATAATAGGACTAGAAATAACGGGTGTAAGTTGACAAGTAGAAGGTTCGAGACAGCAGTTGCCAAATACTTTTTTACGCATAGAATAGTAAATAGGTGGAATAGTTTGCCGGAAGAAGTAATTAGTAGCACGTCCATAAACATGTTTAAAAATGGATTAGACGCATATGTTGATAGATTGGGTATAGTTTAAGGTAGTAAAATTAAGGCTTTGTGGTTCGGAACCCACGTAAAATTGTAGGTCCCCTCCGCTACCACGGAGGACATGCACAATACACAATTACGAACACAGTTAGGTAGACCAGCCATGAGTGGATCCTAGGGTCCTTGTTGGTCTGAAACATTATAACATATTTTATATATATATATATATATATATATATAACCTTGGTTTTGCTTCCGCTCGAATTGTTCATTGACGAAGGTCAAGCTTGTCACTCCACCTTAGAGCTACAGTTTAACTTGGAATCCGAACCACGCCCCACCAGCAGCAGCCCAGCGTCTTAACCACTAGGATACCCAGGGTACCTATTTATGTACCAACCAATTTCGTTTATTGTGTGGTAGGATGAACATCTGGGCTTTGCTGCGCGTCGCCTGCCGTCACCGGGTCTCGATCCCGGAGCTGATGGATTTGTAGTCAGCGACGCTAACCACTACACCACCGAGGTGCAATATATATATATATTATATATATATATATAATATAATAATTATACGAATTGGCTATATTAATTAAAGCATAATTAGAACAATTATGAATTATAATGTAACCTACCCCCATATTCTAATTATGTCTACCCTGTTTAATAACTATACATATAAATATCAAATAAGCAGACAATTTATCTTCAAGTCTTTTAACTGTACTAAATATCAAGTGTCAGATATTAAATGTATGCATAGTGACTTCCCATTTAGATATGACGTTTGTTCATTTAGATATGAAGAATTATCCTCCAGTGTCTCTCTTCTTTACTGGTATGTTCATAACTTATTTTGTATTACTCTCGCGTGATGAGGCCAGATATATTGCGATTTCCTTATATTTTCTGCGTAATGTAATTTAATATATTGATGATTGGTGTATAGTCAAAGACACTGTGTATGCGCCAAACATTTGGCCTCTTCCAGCACTAAAAAATGCTATTTTTGCCACAATGCTGAGCTTACCAATAGAATTATGCCAACGAGTTTGCCGATCAGTACGAATAAGATTGCCGTTGTGCAGTCTTTAACGTGGACACATTGAGTAGCAAAGTTTTATTGCTATAAATACTTCTAAAACATTATATATATATATATTGTTAGAATTCAAGGGTTTCCTTACTTTTGGCCTACCCTGTATATATGTACGTATTATTACAAGATCATTCAACATAACTATAAGTGTGTATAATTACACACGTATATACATACAGGGTGTACATAAAGTCAGGATCTATTTTTGTGAAGCACTTGGAAATTATATGGAATTCAATCATAAAATGATAAAGTGGTAACATTTATTAAACAATTAAGAGTAGGATTCGACGTGACGCCCATCAGTATCCCTGCACAGCTCAAATCGTTCCGCAGCATTTCTAAACACATTCTGGAGCATTTGCGGGGTTATGTTATCTGCAGCAGTTCGTATACGTAAGTTTTCAAGACTCGTAATCTTCGTCTGATAGACGTGCGATTTGATAAAGCCCCATGCAAAGAAATCTAAAGGGGTTAAATCTGGTGATCTCGCTGGCCAAGGTCTTTTGTTGCTTCCGCGTCCGATCCAGCGATTTGGAAAACGTCCATTTAGATAATCCTGAACAATTTTGGCATAGTGACAAGGAGCACCATCATGTTGATAGACGACGGTACTAACAATCCTATCCCAATCAGCTGAGGTTCAAGGAATTGCTGCAACATGTCCAGATAAATAAGCCCCGTAACTGTAGCTTCAGCAAAGAAAAAAGGACCATAAACCTTAGATTTTGTTAAACCCATCCAGACATTAACTTTAGGTGAGTCTCTTTCCCAATTTTGGACGAAATCATTCGGTCTTTCATCTGCCCAAATTCGACAGTTATGGCGATTTACTTTTCCACACGTATGGAAAGTGGCTTCATCACTAAAGAGAATGTTGTCCATTAAATTATCACTCCAGATTTGTTCTACGAGATCAGCACACACAGCACTTCGTCGAGGGAAATCTTCCTCATGTAAATCATGTAAAACCTGCAAATGATAGCTTTTCTTCCGCAAATTAACTTTCAGAATTTTGTGCACAGATGACGTCGGGAGGCCGAGTCTGTGTGATGCAGCACGAACGGACGTACGTGGCTCCTCAGTGATAATTCCGCGTAATGCATTCACGGTAAGATCTGACATACACGGTCGTCCTGATCTTGCTTCATCATTTACAGATCCCGTTCGTTTAAATTTGTTCACCAATTTTCGTATTGTCTTGTCTATTGGCCCCGGCTTATGAAATCTCCTTCTAAACTTCTCTCTGATATCATTGTATTTCTTTCCCTCGATTCGCCAAATTACTATTGCCACACGCTCTTCTGTATTCATTCTAAGGGCTTCTGAAAAGAAAAATAGAAAAAAATAATTATTTCACAAAAATAGATCCTGACTTTATGTACACCCTGTATAGAGTTCTTCACAAGAGAGAGAGAGAGAGATATGGGAAGAGACGGTGGGGGGGGGGGATGAAAGAGTAAGAATGAAAGACCTCATAATTAAATAAAGTTCATTCTACGAAGACAGGCACCCTGTAGATCTTCCTGCTTTTGTCTTCCTTAAATAAAATCTTAAGTTTGTGTAATTTTCTAATATTTATGGGACTAGAGAGTTGCTATAATTAAAATAATTATGCTGTGAATGAATGTATACGTGTATAAAAGCTAGGCTGGATATACAACAGAGTAAAGAATTCCTTTGGCTTCAAGCCCACATATATCTCGTGTGATATATATATATATATATATATATATATATATATATTTAGGCGGGGGGGGAGAGGACGCTTTTGAACAAATGTTCAGGATCGACCTGTGTTTGACTCTTTTGCGACATCCCGCCTCATTTGCTTATTCGGGGAACTTTTCTGGTACCCATTCCTCTAATTATTCAAAGGAAGGATAAATAGCTGGGTGAGCTACCCGTTCGCGACGGGAATCGAATACAGAGTCGATAGATTGGTAATGAGGGATGCTAGCCACGTCTGACGTTTCTATGTATTTATGGAAAAGAACTGGTTAGAAAAAAAAAAAAAAGTCAAAATTTATATACGATAGTTCACAAAAAATCGTACAACACTCCTAAAATAATTAAAATAATTACAGCAGTTATAAAATACTCGAAAAATTAATAATATTCCAAAATTCAAAATTCAAAATTCAAAATCTTTATTCAGAAAAGAATACAAGTGACAGAGTTTTACAATTTTTAGATATTTGGTATGATATTAGTATATTCATAGTACTCTTATTTGAATATGCCGTTGAAAGCATGGAGGCTTTTTAGACAAAATTAATGGGCATATTAAAAATAGGTCAGGAAATTTGAGTTTTAATGAATACGGAATAAATTCCGAAAGCAGTATATATATATATATATATATATATATATATATATATAATATATATATAGAGATAAAAATGCGGGAACCCTTAAGTAAATAATGCGCAATACAATAGGTTAAATTAGGTTATATTAACTGAGGTTAGGTCAGAGCCAACTTTACGGAAGTCTCTCCAGAACTAGAAAAATAACTCTTCAAATTCTGTCTATTTTCATACAAATTTAATACAGGGTTCTCAAAAGTTAATTCCCATTCGGTATTAAAGCGCCTCGGTGGTGTAATGGTTAGCGTCGCTGACAACGAATCCCTCGGCTCCGGGATCGAGACCCGGTGACGGCAGGCGGCGCGCAGCAAAACCCATTTGTTCATCCTTCCATACAATAAAATAAATTGGCCGGTAGATAAATGGGTACACTGCTGGTGGGGCGTGGTTCGGATTCCACGTTGAACTGTAGGTCTAAGGTGGAGTGACAAGCTTGACTTTCGTCAGAATGAACAAATCGGGCGGAAGCAAAACCAAGGTTAACCGAGGTTATGCCCATTCTCATTGACGGTCCGCAAATGAGAATACACAAACAGAAACAATATCACCCCCCATTCACGGTAAAGGTGATAAATGAGAAAGGCTAATGTTTTCTACCCTAACTTAACTTAACCTAACCTAACCTAGGTGCCAAAGTGGCGAAGCCGTGGATGAGAATGAGAAGAGAACGAAATGAGAATTTCCTTCTTTTAGGGTCACACATTTTGCCGCAAGAGAATCAGTCTGCAATAAACGGATATTTTAACAAATATAAAAAAATTATAATAAATATAAAAATAATTGCAGTTATATATGAACTATATATACACACACACACACACACATATATATATACACACACACACACACACAAGAGTGGTGCAAAAGTGGGTATACATTTAGCCATTATTAGGACTATATTACTACCGTATACCAACATTTGCACTAGTGGTGGACCGGATGTCAGTTTTTCAACATCTGCGGATGCGGATTTTTAATTTCAATATCCGCGGATGCGGATATTTAGTTAATCTATCAATATAATATAGAATTATGACTATATGACATAGTTTTTCAAATTTCGTGATATTACTATTATGGGAGGCAATGCATAAGAATTAAAATTAATATTAATGTTTTCATTATGATAAAAATAATAACTTTCTCAAGAGTTTCAGCCACAGAAAATTCAATGAAACAAGTTTCATTCAATTTTCTGTGTTACCAGACACTTATATTTTGAGGTTTATATATTTGTTTGTTCATTAATAATTAATACTTTACATGAAATGTGCATGACTGGGCCTTATAAGCTACTTTATAAGCTAATTTAATTGTAAATTGCATAATTTATTAGAAGTAATATCCGCATAACATCCGCAGTCAGAAGTGTGGATGCGGATGTTAAAAATGTCGCGGATATTCGGTCCATCACTAATTTGCACCACCATATATATATATATATATATATATATATATATATATATATATATATAATATGCGACAAGAGTGAGAAAAAGAACTGTAAAATCAGACACGTACAGAATCTGTGCAACAGTTTCCAAACTAAAAACCTAACACAAACACACACACACAAACGAACAAACAATTTAAATTTTTTTAAGTAAATTCACTGAACAAAGAATCGTCTAACTGTCTTATGTTTTGGTTTAAAAAAAGTTGTTTAGCATAAACAAAGAATAACTCTGTGGCACGTGTGTACAATTTAACACACCACCTCAGTTTTAATGTTTACCGACAATGAACACAAAAAAGTACATTTACATAAGCTATTTTATTTTATATATATATATATATATATATATATATACTGTGTGTGTATATACGTATATATATATATATATTAGGACACAGACTATTTGCGGATTCAATTTATGCACAAAAAGCAATGATAGTTTCACTTTTTACAAAGTACCGCTCCGATCATACACTTCATTTAGAGTATTGGAGCAGCTCGCAGCGTTATTGCCAAGTATATAGTGGGTTAACGTATTAACGAGATTTCCGTACGTTTGTATTGCCGATACATATCATTTTATAAAATCAGGTGCATACTTTATCAGAAGCAAGGTGCTTCTCGAGTTTGTTTCTTCCCCAAGGCGACACATACAGTATGCACCCGTTCTTATTGCAAATGCATTTATAGACCTCGAGGCTTTATAATATAAGTACATGTATCGAATGATGATGTCGGATCTTGATGTTTTATGTTCGTTTACATACACCTAAATGGGTATGGTATATACCAGGGGTTCCCAAACTTTTACCACCAAGGACCCCTAAATATTAATATAGTTAATGTAGTTATAGTTAATAGAGTTAATATAGTTAATATAGTTCATATAGTTAATGTTACTATTTTTCCAAAAGCTTAGAGAGCCCCTGGAAGCTTCCTACAGACCCCTGGGGGTCTATACAGACCACTTTGGGAATCCCTGGACTATACACATTGAGGGAGAACCAAGGAAGGTTTTAGTAACACACCCACCCTCTCCAGGGTGTGTTTCGGGGAATTTGATGAGCAAGGCGCAGCGGGCTTTTACCTTCTAGTATTTATATGCAGTTTAGAAATTTTATGCGAGTTTGAACGACGGTTCGGGATCGATCTGCAGTCGACCCCTCTGCAGCATCTCGTCTCATTTGCGTAACCTTGGTTTTGCTTCCACCAGAATTGTTAATTTTGACGAAGATCAAGCTTTTTGCGACACTTTAAAAAATAATATATATAATAACATACCATTGCTCGTTGTTCCCGACTAATTCAATTTTGGCCTCGTCTATATATATATATATATAATATATATATATTATATATATATATATATAGTGGCGCTCATAAGTATTCGTATAGAGAAATATTTCAGTTATATTCGTCCTTATCTTTTGGACAATGTATACGATAGTTATGGAATGTTTACTGTTCGTCTGGAAAAAATTAACAAATAAAAAAGTTAACTCCAACCTATAATGTAAAATATCAAAAGTTGAGGAAAATAATAAAAAAAGGGATCAAGTAAAGATAAGCACCCCCAGCCTTCTTTAATTAGCCTTATAAGGCTAACTAACGAAAATATCACGACCTAACCTAACCAATCATCAAGGGCGTACAGTTGACTTAACGATTGGTTAGGTTAGGTCGTGATATTTTTGTTAGTTAGCCTTATAAGGCTAATTAAAGAAGGCTGGGGGTGCTTATCTTTACTTGATCCAAAAAAAGTTAATATGCAAAAGTTTTCGTACATTTACTTACAAAATTATTTAATATTTGTGTGTCCACCTTTTGCTTGAATGACTTCAGTGATTCGTTTTGGTATTTTTCTACAACGTTTTGACGTCTCTCATAAGAAAATTTAGCCCATTCTTCTAAAGAAAATTGTTGCACTTCATTCAGATTCGAAGGGTTTCTGTTGTAGACAGTTTTTTATATTTTTAAAAAGCAAATCATAAATTCTCGATTAAATTGAGGTCTGGGTTTTGACTGGGCCACTCGAGAAGCTTGAAATTCTTTTGGGACTCTTACTTTTATGTTTTGGGTCATTATCTTGTTGCAGTACTCAATTGCGACCTATTCGCAACTCCCGAACTCGAAAGCAATATATTTTCTTCTAAAAAATCCTGATATTTTTTTGAATTCAAGATTCTATTGATGACAACAAGCTTTCCCGATCCAGACGCACTAAAGCATTCACCAAGAAGCAAACTATACTACCGACATGTTTAACTGTAGGAAGCATGTTTTTTTTCCCTCGAATGCAGTACGTATTTGATTTTCGTCGAACATACGTACCATTGCTCGTTCTTCCCGAATAATTCAATTTTGGTCTCTTCTGTCCAGAGAATTTTCTTCCAAAATGCAAATCCATCATTTTGATGATTCTTTGATGATACTTCGATGATACTTTATCTTTGATGATACTTTATACGAGCTTCTTTCTACGCTTTTCGTAACAGAGGTTTTCTTCATGCAGTTCTTTCATGCAAACCATTCTTTCTCAATGTGCGACGTACAGCAGAGTACAGTAGAGTAGTACAGTCTTAATTTTTGGGAAATATCACCTACAGTCACTCGTGAATTCGTAGCAGACGTTCTTTCAATCCTTCTAGCTGTACGTTCTGAAATCTTGCAAGGTCGTCCACACTTTGGTAGAGTTTTGATCGTTCCAAAACATTTCCATTTCTTTATAACTGCAGCGACCGTCGTAAATGGAATTCGAAGTTCTTCTCCTATCTTCCTATAACCCCTTCCAGACTCGTGTGCAGCAATAACAGTTCTCTTAAGGTCTGTAGACAGCTCTTTACCACGACGACCCATTGTTTACTATTGGCTTGAACAGTCATCCGTCTTTCATGAAGATTCACAAAGAAAATTCTGGAATTCAGAATTACCAACAGTCTCTAATCAATACACAGCCAACTACTAATAAAAATTTTAAATTCTTCAAGCCTACGGTGGACATATAAAGTCTTAAACAATTTTTTTTAAATAAATATACAAAAAACCTCAGTTTAACTTTTTTTAAAATAATTTTCCTCAAATTCTTTGATATTTTAACATTATATGTTGGAGTTAAACTAGTTTTTATTTGTTAAATTTATCCAAACGAACCGCAAACTTTTCATAGCAATTCGATGCATGGTACAAAAGATAAAGACGAATATAACTGAAATATTTCTCTGTACGAATACTTATGAGCGCCACTGTATATAATTTTTTTTTTTTTTTTTTACATTCATGAAACGAGATTATATAATAGTCTTCAGATTTGAATTTTAAATTTAGTATTTGGTGTTACGTGTTAAAAAGACATATTTTTTGGTAATGTTCTAATTTTGAATTTTAAATTTAAGGTCCGGAAGTAATTTATAATAAAGACAAGAACATATATATATATATATATTAGTGATGGATCGAATAACCGCAACCGCAACCGCAACCGCACTACAACCGCACAAAAATTCACAACCGCAACCGTAACCGCAACCGCCGTTCCATAAGTGCGGTTGCGGTTGTAAAAGCTTAGTTAATTTTAATTTTAGGTTAATTAGAAATATTTCTTTTTTTAAAAAGAAAATGATGGGTCTCCTTATGCGTGGAGCGGGAACGTTGTACGATGAGAGGCGTTGCCGCTTGAAAGGTGAAAATGCAGCAAAAATATTATTCTTGAAATTCACACTGCCTGTCATTAAGTTTGACATCAGTTTTTCAAATGAATAATAATCCATAACTTTCCAATGGGTGGAGGCTGGGGAAAGTGGTAGGTGGGATGAACAGTGCGATGGGTCCTCGTCCCTCATCCTGGTAACACACTTAGTGCAAAATATGGTTTTAATTAATTTGACCTATTCTTTCATAATAGCTATATAAGTTTAGAATATACTTCATTTAAATAGTATTTATTTAGTAAATACCTTATGTTGAACACAAGTTTTGCAACACACAAATAGCGGTAGCGGTGTATTGCAAAACTTGTGTTCAACATAAGGTATTTACTAAATAAATACTATTTAGTATATATTATGTACCAAGTGTGGCTAAATCGCATTATAGTGGCTAAATCCAGTTAATAATTACGCATTTTTCCTAGTATATGATAACCGCAACCGCAACCGCGGTTGGAAAAAAATTCGACAACCGCAAACACAACCGCAACCGCGGTTGGAAAAAATTCGACAACCGCAAACACAACCGCAATCGCGGTTGTGAAAAACCGACCACTCGATCCATCACTAATATATATATATATATATATATAACACAAACTCAGAATGGTCCCCTGAGAAATTTATATGTTAAACACAGACCGTGCATGGAACAAGGAACTCTTCTGGGAAAATTAAATCCACTATAGTCCGAATAAGTAATGGTAAATGACAAATACCATAGTTTTTCTTTTTCATGATGCTAGCCCGACGTGGGCAACGGGTCTCTCGCAAAGAGATCCCATAAATATAGCATCCCTCACATCGGGCTAGCATCATGAAAAAGAAAAACTATGGTATTTGTCATTTACCATTACTTATTCGGACTATAGTGGATTTAATTTCCCCAGAAGAGTTCCTTGTTCCATGCACGGTCTGTGTTTAACATATAAATTTCTCAGGGGACCATTCTGAGTTTGTGTATATTAAACGGACGTGTTACGTGCCTTGAAAAGTGGACGCTCAATGTCCCGGTTGAGGTTTAAGTTTGTTTTTTTTGGCTAAAATACAATAGTTACCCCTTTTTCTTTGTTTATTCAATCCGACGTGAATGCAACGAGTCTTTTACTTATATAGAGGTTCTGAATGTAGGGACTAGGCTTGCTTTAAACCCTAGGTCCATGTCCCAAAGCTGAATCCTGTCTGCTTTGCAGATAGCTGGTGAGGGATGCTATATTTATGGGATCTCTTTGCGAGAGACCCGTTGCCCACGTCGGGCTAGCATCATGAAAAAGAAAAACTATGGTATTTGTCATTTACCATTACTTATTCGGACTATAGTGGATTTAATTTTCTCAGAAGAGCTCCTTGTTCCATGCACGGTCTGTGTTTAACATATATATATATATATATATTATATATATATATATTCTTTTGCCAGGTTATTAGGTCATTTCATTCCTTATTGAGAAGTGAAACAGGGAGGAAAAAAAACAGTTTCTGAGTTATGGACGCTGACCTTCAGATGTAAACAAAATCGAAAATCAGTAAATTAATATGGGGTAGAATTGCCAGCATAGGCAAAAAAATGCTTGAGTATACGATTTAGCATTAGGGCATTGAGTCTTTATATGTGATGTAGTAAAAAAAACTCAGCAGAATTTGGTTAACTTTTTCTTTAGACCTTCATGCCATACGCGTGAGATAGCGTTTTTTGTTTTCAGATTTGATGATCAGGGGCTCCAAATTGGTTTATGTCAGGGAATTTAAGTGCCCAGGGAAGAACTGCGCTTTTTTTAATCTTTTCTACTCAGTGCCAGTGTCGGAGGTACGATATTTAGCATATATTTAACTAGAAAATATCTCACTGGAATCAGGGGAGAAGACGAGTCTAAGGAATGGCTGTGCATTTACCATTTTTAAGACGTTTTTCGATAAACACCGGGTCATTGTTTGCAGCATTCTAAATAGGGGCATGCATACCTCTGCCATAACACTACAGTAAATCCACCATCCATATAGAACTGCTCTGCATGGGCTGCAAACAGTAGTCGTGAAATACTATTTTCTGTATATTCTCGCATGAGTTTATTGGATGGCAACTGATTAAAATAAAATCCGTTACGGAGCTTACCTTCAAAATACCATAGGTCTATATATCATCATCCTAACCCTGTTAATATCTGTTTTACATTGGTGGCTGTAAGCAGGAGCTTTCATCGACTCACGTAGCCACTACGAATAAGATTGAGCTGTATCTTGCTACAAAAAATAATTATTTGCGATGTTTGTAAGCCTTCTGAGTATGTAGGTAGACTACATCGTGGCCATGTCGTAACACCGCTTCAAAGTTAAGCGACGTTAATTCTGGGTAGTAACTTCATGGGTGACTATCCTCTACGCTCAGATAATGTAGCCATCCGTGGTTTAGATTCCACTTCATTAAGCTGTAAATCCCTTTTGTCATATGACTTTGGCTGTTGGTATACAGTCAATATTAACAACAAACGTTGTGCGTAGACTGGACCTCCCGAAGTTAGCAAATGTTTTTTGTGTTTGTTCAATAACCACTGATGGTTCACCTGGTCAGTAATCAAACAGGAATTAACATTCACATCATGAAGAACTGTTCTGTATACAAGGCGGAAAGTTTTAGTTTTCTGCCTTCAACTTTGACCACAAATCGATTTCCCATTACGCGATCACCTTGTAAAGTGGTAACATATGACGAGCACTAACCGTACGAAGCATCTTTCACACTTCAAAATTTCTTCCAAAGCATATCACGATCTTTTTTGTATCATAAATACAAAGATAATCGTGAAAGCGTTAAAATGGCTGTGTCGAGTCACACACACACACACACACTCACACACACACACACACACACACTCCAATTTAATTATTAGTTGAATAATGGTTAATTTTGTTAATCTAACTTATTTATTAATAAAGATAATCTACTGTCGGTTAATATAATGGCGAGACGATCAATGGCTCGGATACGGACTCGGGCGGGCGTCTGTAATGTAATGCTATTATATGGACTCCATTAAACATGGTATCTCAGTGTGGAAGAATTTCATTACAGCCATTTTAATATAAGTGAACGGTTCAGTACAGAAAATTTTATAAATCAGTGTGGGATTAACTGTAGCTGTTAAATAAATCACACTGATTTGTGAGACACACTGTAGGAAAGTAATGTATAGTTCCATTCGTTCACTGTTAGTATCATTATTAGTTATTATTGTTATTATTATTATTATTAATGTCATTATCATCATCATTTTTATTGTTATCGACGCTGACCGGAAAGTGACGGAGAGATAGGGCATTTAATGCTCTTTCTATGTGGGTATGTGGGTGGCCTTAGTAGTCTTATGACTATTAAGGTCAATAAGGCGTGGATTGACATTTTGTTCGAGTGCATTCTAGTTAATATTATTATTATTATTATTATTATTATTATTATTATTATTATTTCAATACTTCTTTTATCCAAAATAATTCTGAAGATATTTTGGTCGAAATTAATTATTCAATATTTACTTTGAAACTTTCCTTCTGTTTTGAGGACGGTTTGTCCATATACGTTTCTGGCCGTCTGACAGTCTGTCTGTCTTTCTCATATCTCTCTCTCTCTCTCTCTCTCTCTCTCTCTCTCTTTTACACACACACACACACACACACACACACACAAACACTATTTTACTTAGAAACAAATAAACTTAACTCTTTAAAATAATAATAAAAAATGGTTTAAATCCAAGTTAAATTGTTTAACTGAAATATATCGTTTCTTGATTCAATTTATAGGTTAATATACATATATATGCCTCGGTGGTGTAGTGGTTAGCATCGCTGACTACGAACCCATCGGCCCCGGGTTCGATTCCCGGTGACAACAGGCGGCGCCCAGCAAACCCAACCTTTCATCCTTCCATACAATAAAACTGGTTGGTAGATAAATGGGTACCCTGGGTAGCCTAGTGGTTAAGACACTTGTCTGCTGATCGGAAGAGCCCGAGATCGTCAGAATGAACAATTTGGGCGGAAGCAAAACCACGGTGCGTGTGTATTTGTGTGTATATATAATACACACACACACCTTGGCTACCTTGGTTTAGCCTTTGCCCGAATTGTTCATTCTGACGAAGGTTAAGCTTGTCACTCCACCTTAGACCTACAGTTTAACGTGGAATCCGAACCACGCCCCACCAGCAGCGTCTTAACCACTAGTGTACCCAGGGTACCCATTTATCTACCAACCAATTTTTTTTATTATGTGGAAGGAAGAACAGCTGGGTTTTGCTGCGCACCGCCTGCCGTCACCGGGTTTCGATCCCGGAGCCGATAGATTCGTAGGCAGCGACGCTAACCACTACACCTCCGAGGCGTAATATATATATATATATATATATATATATAGGGTCTCTCTCTCTCTCTCTCTCTCTCTTTATATATATATATATATATATATATATATATATATGATGAATTTCACACTTAAACACGTGAAATGAATGAATGATGTGAACCCTCAAGGAAAAACAAAAAAAAATTCCAAGGCCTTTCATCTATTCAGCAGTATTCCCTGACGTCATTTCCTGACGAGGTGTACTGTTGAATATACGAAAGACCTTGGAATAATTTTTGTCCTTTTTGTTGTGGGTTTGCATCATATATATATATATATATATATATATATATATATATATATATATACTTTTTAAAGTATGATTGGCAACCGCAGTCAAGTTTGTTTTATTCTCGTTTGGACACGTTTTAAAAATCAGTGACAAACAGTGCTTTTTCAGAGCATTTAGTCCACTTACGTCGAGGTAATGGGAAAATGTCGTCAAAGTCGTCGTATTTTAGCCAATTTTTAGCATCTTCTCAGAATGTTGGACAAGGTGAAAGAAAAATAGGCAATTTAATATAATGTCTAGACATGTAAGTGAATAATGTGTGTTTTTTTTTGTGAAATACATACACGTGTAAGTGTGGTACATATAGATGATTTTATATATATATATATAGAATGATGTGCGCGCGTGTGTACTTACGTACATATGTGTATACTGTACGCACGTACATGACTTGTCCATACAGAAAGTGAAAAGTAAAAATCAGTTTTAAAAGAAGTGTGTGTGTGTTTTTTTTATTAATTTAACTGCTCCTTTTACACCACTTATTCGTCAGTGTAAGTAATGTTTACAGTTACATCATTTAAAGATGTAAAAAAACTCTCTCTCTCTCTCTCTCTCTCTCTCTCTCTCTCTCTCTTTCTTTCTCTCTCTCATATAAAAGGTAGACAAATGATGCATTATGTCGGTTAAATGTGTTGTTGGTTCACGTCCTTCGAGAATTTCCTTCAGATTCGTGTCGGAATAAGTGCCAGTAGGGAGGATTTTTTTTTTCTCGCCTTTAATGGTAAGTGCCAACGTAAAAGGGTTGACTATAAATTTTAATTACAATGTGATACATTAATTGCTCAAATTATTTAACATAAATTACTTTCAAATGTTGTCATTTGTTTTAAATTAAGTTCATGGGATATATTATTATTATTATTATTATTATTATTGAAGAATCTCATTAATTTCTTTTACTAATTTTTTATAAGAAAAATTATCTGATGTAGAAGAACGTTGCTCTCTGTACTCCATACCCATCCAAACATGAGTGATCCGAGTTCTTCGTGGGCATTGGTTATAATTAAAGACATTTTTTCAGTGTTTATCGTTTATCATTAATTATTGTAGTGGGGTACGTTGTGGCCACGTCGCAAAAACTCTTCCCGTTAGATCGGCGAAGTTAAGCGACGATGGGTCCGTTCAGTAATTGGATGGGTGACCCTCTTCTGCGCTCAGATAATGTAATGACCTGTAAATAGTTCGGATCTAGTGTAAATGGAGTCAAATAACCCAAGACATTAATGTTATCGAAATCAATTTAGATTTAAACTGGTTATATATATATTATATATATATAAACATTAATTATATTGTGTGTTGTTTGCAGTTAGAATGTATATATGTACGACATGAGAAGGTGTCCCCTCAGGGCATTCGATTCCGCTCGTATGTATGAGAATTACGAGTTATAACTGATCGAGGTCCTTGGTGCAGTGGTTAGCATATCCGACCGGGAATTGGATGATCCCCGGTTCGATTCCTGGGAGGTGCCTCATTTTTCATTTACTCGTTCTCCTTTTTCATCTTATGCGGACGCTCTTCTACACAAGCGTCGTTCTTTACATTAATTATACTGTGTTGTTTGCAGTTAAAAAAAAAAAAATATATATATATATACATATATACACACATGTATACACGAGAGAATACACACACGTATACACGAGAGAGAGAGAGAGAGAGAGAGAGACGTGCATGGTCATACATATATTATGATTAGATACTATTTTCCAGAGAAATCCATTAAGGGGGCCTCTCTCCATAAATAGGTTATTTATCCTCATTGTTATTTACTAACTATTTACTTCCCCTTCACAATGCATCAGCTAGATGAGCCATTATATTACATGGATATAAACACAGTGTATATAATTTTAAACTCCCTGAACAAACAGAGGTGAGGCTTATTCAAATAATACAAACATTTTGACCGATAGTCGTACACCAATGCTCTAAATACAACAAACATACCTTCGTATTATTATTAATAATAATAATAATAATAATAATAATAATAATAATTGTATCATATATGTATCGTAATTTGATGAAGATAATATATATATATATAATGCACCTCGGTGGTGTAGTGGTTATAGCGTCGCTGACTACGAATCCATCGGCTCCGGGAGCGAGACCCGGCGACGGTAGGCGGCGCGCAGCAAAACCCAGCTGTTTATCCTTCCACACAATAAAAAAAGTGGTTGGTAGATTAAATGGGTACCTTGGGTGGCCTAGTGGTTGATACGCTGGCCTGCTGGTGGGGTTTGGTTCGGATTCCACGTTAAACTGTAGGTCTAAGGTGGAGTGAAAAGCTTGACCTTCGTCAGAATGAACAATTCGGGCGGAAGCAAACCAAAGGTTACCAAAGGTATATATATATATATATATATATGATGAACTTCCCAATCAAACACGTGAAATGAATGAATGATGCAAACCCACAAGGAAAAAGAAAAATGATTCCAAGGCCTTTCGTGTATTCAGAAGTACATTCCCTGATGAGATGTACTTCTGAATACATGAAAGGCCTTGGAATTATTTTTCTTTTTTCTTGTAGGTTTGCATCATATATATATATATATATGAAAATTATTTCACGAAAGTAACACGTGAAAAATATTTATGATGAATAAAACCACGAAGGAAAGGAAACACAAAATGGTGCTCAAGCGCTTTCGTCTAATGACATCCTCAGGAACACTGAAGTACATAAAAGGGTTACGGCCTATATATAGGTTACCGAAAGAGGAAAAAAATAATAAAAAAAAAAATAATAAAAAATATATATATATATATATATATATATATATATATATATATATATATGCAATAAACGGAGAAGTAAAAATAAAAATTAAAAATTAAAGGATTATCAGAGAGGCATACAGATTTGTAAGGAAAAATATCGATTTTTAGCACAAGATCAAATGAATTATAAAAATTTCCAGTATAAATTTGTATTTTTATAATTCATTTGATCTTGTGCTAAAAATCGATATTTTTTCCTTACAAATCTGTATGCCTCTCTGATAATCCTTTAATTTTTAATTTTTATTTTTACTTCTTCGTTTATTGCATATATATGTATATGTGAGTATATATATATATATATATATATATATATATATATATGCTGCAAACTCACAAGGGAAAAAAAAAAAAAAACGATTCCAAGGCCTTTCGTGTATTCAAAGCTACACCTCGTCATTCCCTGACGAGGTGTAGCTTTGAATACACGAAAGGCCTTGGAATCGTTTTTCTTTTTCCTTGTGGGTTTGCAGCATTTATTCATTTCACGTGTTTTATTGTGAAATTCATCCCATATATATATATATATATATATATATATATATTATTTCTTTTTTCTTTTATTTTTATTTATTTTTTCTTTCGGTAACCTATATATAGGCCGTAACCCTTTTATGTACTTCAGTGTTCCTGAGGATGTCATTAGACGAAAGCGCTTGAGCACCATTTTGTGTTTCCTATATATATATATATATATAATTGAGGAAGTACAAGAGTTTAAGTATTTGGGCCAAACTATTACCAGCTCCTTGAGTGATGACTCGGATATAAGAAAACAACCTCGAAGCCTGTGTGCTAAAGCGAATATGACCATAAGGAACTTTCGTTTCTGTACAAGTGAAGCTAAAGACACACTCTTTCGTACTTTCTGCAGTAATATATACGGTCAGCAACTCTGGGTGAATTATAAAAAAGGTTCTGGCAGAACCCTAAATTTGCTGTACAACAGGTCTTTTAGACTCTTACATAAATTACCCCCGAGATGCTCAGCTTCGCAAATGTTTGCTACCCGCAATGTTCCGAGCTTCCCGGAGGTAACAAGACGTGCTCAACACAGTCTAATGCAAAGAATTAAAAAATCAACCAACCCGATCATCCAAGCTATCCATGAGTCCTGCCATTTATCCTCTAAGCTATGGACTTCTTGGTACGAAAACGTCTGTCTGTAGCTCCACTTAACTTCGACAGTGCAGTATTATTTCTAATCAATTGTATATATTTTTATCCTTAGTGTATGAACTGTCATTGTATTAATAATATTTGTCATATGGACTATAGTCTGCCAATAAACATTTTCATTTTCATTTTCATATATATATATATGGGATGAATTTCACAATTAAACACGTGAAATGAATGAATGCTGCAGCATATATATATATATACAGGGCGTCCCAAAAAAATGTATACACACTTTAAATACTTATAAAGGCAGTGTTTATTAAAATACATTTCATTTTCAAAATGTAATAGAATCTACAGACATTATTTAATTGTTTTGTCAACGCCTGTTTTCAAACTGACGTCCGTTCTGGTCCAGGCACTGCTGATAACGCGAAGCAATGGAATCGCAAACATCACGAAACATTTCGTTTGGTATTTGTGTGCATTCTCGTTCAATGGCTGCTCTCAATTCAGCGACTGTTGCAGGTTTTATAGCGTAGACTTTGTCTTTTAAGTATCCCCATAAAAAAAGGTCTAGTGGTGTGAGGTCTGGTGAACGCGGAGGGTATTCTACGAAACCCCTTCGTCCAATCCACATCCACATCGTGCCAAGTACCACTCGCAATACTCCACTCTTCGGTCCGGATCATCTTCATTAATAGCATGGACTAATCTTGGAATGTAACTTTTCCATTGACAGCGCTTCAAAATGCGTTGGACAGACGATTCTGAAATTCCTACCTCACGACTCGCTTGCCGCACAGATTTTCTTGGACTTTGGTGATACGTTTCCAGTGCTCTTTCTTGCTTTGTGGGGCTTGTCGATGTCCGTGGTCTTCCGGAATGCTTCTTGTGGACATTCTGAACAGTTCCATCGGCTTCAAACTTATCTCTAATTCGAGTGATGGTAAGTCGCGTTGGTGGATCTGTTTGAAACTCCCTCCTAAACTGTCTTTGCACTTCAACTGCGTTTTCACACTTCCAGTAGCATTTTAGAATGAATTTCCTTTGTTCAAAGCTTAGTCTGACTGCCATTATTAATTCTAATGGGTTTAACTTGGAAAGAAAGAAACATCAATTGAGCTATCAGCTGTTAAAGTGTGTATACATTTTTTTGGGACGCCCTGTGTATATATATATATATATATATATATTAGTGATGTAGGTCACATCCGCATCCGCATCCGCGGAACATCCGCACATTTTCTCGCATCCGCATCCGCGTCCGCATCCGCACTTTGGACTGCGGATGTCGTGCGGATGTGGACCGTTGAGATAAAACGTCATTAATAAGCGGAAATTATCAAATTCTACTATATTAATAGAACTAGTTCATTGTGCGCAAAAGTGATGCAAGCGACAAGACGAGAGGCTGTTCTTGTATGAAGTTACTCTCTTGCAACCTACTTAGATCCACGTTACAAAGCTAAGTTATTTTCACCTAGTACATTAGAACGAGTTAAATCATCACTTGGCAAAGCAGTTGAAGAGCTTCAATCTCTTGAATCTGTCGCTTCGCCACCCACCAAAAGAATAAAAGTTTCAGTGACAGAACCAACACCTTCAACAAGCAAATCTATCACAGAATCTGTCTCTCAGTTTCTTGAGTCAAGCAGCAATGACGAGACCTACGCGATGTCAAAAAATGTAGTAAAAATGATCGAGAGCTATCACCAAGAAAAACGCCTGGTTGCATGTGACTGTCATTTTTATTATTATTATTATTATTATTATTTATTTTATACCGCAAAAAAAACCGCAAGTGCCCAGCTCTTGTGACAATCTATTAGTTGGTGAAAAAATATGTAGAATATCTATCCATACTTGAGTAAACTTGCAAGGAAACATTTAGCCTGTCCTCCAACAAACGTACCAAGCGAGAGATTATTTAGCAGTGCTGGATTAATATATGATGAAAAGA
>JAJOZX010000043.1:1455000-1472500 GCA_023014485.1 Bathynomus jamesi | reverse complement strand
GCTGGTGAGGGAAGCTATATTTATGGGATCTCTTTGCGAGAGACCCGTTGCCCACGTCGGGCTAAAATCATGAAAAAGGAAAAAAACTATGGTATTTGTCATTTACCATTACTTATTCGGACTATAGTGGATTTAATTTTCCCAGAAGAGTTCCTTGTTCCATGCACGGTCTGTGTTTAACATATATATATATATATATATATATCGCCAGACGTCTATGTATAATACCCAGCGGGATTTGAATCGAGCTTGAGTATGTCACTAATATGGGTCGTGTAAATATATAGCAGGTGCCAGTTGTTAATATTATTGTAAAATGAACTTTGGCTCCTAAAAGCATACCCACGTAAGGTCAGGGTACCTAAAATCAGGGGGAAAAGCGCGGGAAAATGAGTTGTGGAGCTAGAAATTCGATTAAACTAAATTTGATTTTGGCACCTCGTCTACGACTGTATAAGTATTTTTCTCCGTACTTCAAGTCAGTGGTGCCCAACTTTTTTTGGTTCAAGGCACCCCAGTGCCATCTGTTTTTCTTTCGTGGCAACCCGGATGATTTTCGTCTCCCACTGTTCAGCAACCAGTCCCGCCCTTCCCCGCCCCCCCAGCCCCGAAACCATTTCAGCCTCCAACACGAAATCAAAGTGAGGGTATACAGTTGCCGTATGGAGTATGGCCCTAATACAAAATGTTCATTTTATCTGTAAAGTTTTGAAAATTTAATTTCAAAATTGAATTTTGAATTTTCAATGACTTATTTTTGTCACTTTCATGAAATGTCACGGCACCCCCACTTGGAGGCACTTCGGCACCCAGTTGAGGAACACTGCTCAAGTATACAACATTTTCATTCCACACTTATATGAAAATAAAGCACACACACACACACACATACACACATTTTTGATGCCTGAAGACATTAAAAATTTATATAAAAAAAATTCGAAACATTTTAACTGTCGGAAAAAAGGTTGGATTACGTTAGGTTAGGTTTGTTAAGGCTTGGTTAGGTTAGGTTAGGCTAGGTCAGGCTAGATTAGCGAGTACCTCACTATTTAATGATTTAACAGAAACCACCCATCGAGCAATCAACTGCGTTCGAAAGACTTATCACTTAAGGTTAGGTTAAGTTAAATTAGCTTAATCACATTTTTAGAAGTCGACACTTCGCTTATGCGGACATATACACACATATACACACACACACACACACACGTGTGTGAGTGCGCGTGTGTGTGAGATATGCGTCAGTTGAGTTCCGAGTCAATAAACTTGCTCAAAATAAAGCTTAATTTTCCCTTCAAGTTCACACTACGTGGAAGTAAAGATAAAAACGCGAGACTGCAAGTTTCCTTGTGTTTTATTATATAAGTCTAAATGAAATGCCATAATTATATTTTATTTAGTTTGCTTGGCAAATTGCTCATGTTGGCTCATTTGATGAATGTCCTCCAGCCACGACGAATCATTGAGACAGGGTAATGCCCCGATATACTTGGCGAAAATACCCACCCCCTTCCCATCTTAATGGAGCCATACTCGTACTAACCTTGGTTAACGTTAGTTTAACTTCCGCCCGAATTGTTCACTCTGACGAAGGTCACGCTTGTTACTCCACTTTGGGCTTACAGCTTAACGTGGAATCCGAATTATGATCCACCACGGGTGGTCAGAAATTACGAAGTTTTCACCCGGACTCAATCTCACACCCTCCCGATCAGCAGCAACGCAGCGTCTTAACCATTAGACTACCCAGGGTACCCATTTAACTACCAACCAATTTTATTGCATGAAAGGATGAACAGCTGAGTGAGCTGCGCGCCACCTGCCATCGCCAGGAATCGAACCCGGGGCTGGTGGACTCGTAGTCGATGCTAACCAGTATGATATATATATATATATATATATGTGTGTGTGTGTGTGTGTGTGTGTGCGGATTCGTGGAATATCATGCATGAACACGCACGATTTTTCATGATGAAGAAATCACTCCCTACCACCTATTGAGTAGAAAGCGAAGGCGCTAGCCACTACACGCACCTGTACACCACTACTCCCTCACTTTCTACTCAAGATGTTGGTGGGTTCGAATCCTGGTACATATTATATATGTACGCAAGCATTCACCACAATATTTCATCCATATGCACATACAGTACAGTATATACACGTACAACCAACAACTCAAAATATACAAACGCGCAACTATACGTATATACGCAAGATGTCTCTACTCCTCTCCATAATATTGTATAAATTACAGATACGGAAAGCTGTACGATGAGGTTGTGTATAAAATGATGTATTGGAAGAGTCCGCCAACAGAAAAACTATTAGAGAGGTCCTCTTTTAAGGGTGATCCATCTGTGTGTGTGTATATATATATATATATATATATATATTATATATATATTTAATAGATTGTCTATTAATTTTTATATTTAAAAAAGTTATTTTATAAGTTGACTTTCGTTCTATATAGAAAATAAAGGATATATATATATATATATATATATATATATATATTATATATATATTATATATATATTATTCAGACTTTATATCACATGGCAATTTGGTATATATACAAATTTTTCTTTCGTAGCTCCTTCTTTCTTACACACACACACACACACACACACAACACACACACATATTTGCGCATTTCCGCAAAAGAGAGGTATTGACTTTTTTTAAATCTACATAACCTAAAACATTAATTAACCAAATCTAGGCCTAATTTGTCCTAACTTAACCTTAGTTCTATCGATCCGAGAAGGGCTTGATAAATGTTTCCTAACCTAACTTAATGTAAGTTGACCTAACCTGACTTAACTTAATCTAACTCAGAATAATTTGTCGATTACTTGATTTTGTCGAGGAAATAACGTTAGTCCGGTTTCGAGCGCAATTGAGGGCTCGAAAGGTATTTTCTGTTAAGTCATTAAATAGTGAGGTACTCGCTAATCTAGCCTAACCTAATCTAACCAAACCTTAACTAACCTAACCAAGCGTAACCTAACTTAATCAGGAGTAACATAGAAAAAACGTACCGATTTTGATGTAAATGTTTTAAGGTTCCGAGGTATCGAAATTGATACCTCACAAAAATAAATCATCCCACTACATCTGTGAATTATCACACACTCGACCTCACTTATGCTCAACTGCACACACACCACACACACACACACACACACACACACACACACTTTTTTAGTGTGAACCTTTTTTTGTATCAAAATAAATAAAAGGAAATTTTTTTCTCTCATTCTTTTCACACACACACACACCACACACACACACTTTTTTAGTGTGAACCTTTTTTTGTATCAAAATAAATAAAAGGAATTTTTTTCTCTCATTCTTTTCACACACACACACACACACACACACACATATATGATATATAAATACGAGCATTACTTCATATAACGTCATTCATCTTTATATACTGTATATATAGTACAGTATATATATATATATATATATATATATATATATATATATATGGAATAACCCTTTTCTGCGAGGGGAAAATTTTAAGTATAATAAAAAATATTTATATTATCATAGTAAAATTATAATCGTACCTTCCCACCTGTACGATTGACCTATTTGGCACCTGCTTTGGCATCCTGGCCCTCGACGGGTGCCAAAATAATGTAGCACTAAATTATAGCGCTCGTCATTAGATTCATCCTTTGACGACCTGACACGATCTCATATGGCGACACTCTTTGATTCTCTCTCTCTCTCTCTCTCTCTCTCTCTCTCTCTCTCTCTCCCCCGTCCAAGGTGTGCAGTGTGAACCTCCTAGTTTAAAGGGAATGCAACAACGGTTTGTTTATTTTTAAGGCGAGACACCCAGGCGCGGCTCTCTCTCTCTCTCTCTCTCTCTCTCTCTCTCTCTCCATATATATATATATATATTACGATAAACACTAGAATTAAAACATAGGATCAATAAGTATAAAGGAAGTGGTGAACCCTCTGTCAAAACTAGAGTGTTCGGCTATTAATAATTATTTATTAACGTTTTGATGCTTCTCAACCCATACCCTCCATGCCCTCAAACCAAAATTTTGATTTTAGAAATTAATTCGGAAGATTTGGACTTGAAAATATTGGAATCTCTGTACATTAAAACTCATAGACCATCTCTTAATGAACAGACTACATCTGTGAAACTTTATATGAAATAACCACCCAGCTAAATGACCAACCAACTATTTATTTTCCCGGAGATGTCCTCCGCACTTTCTCTTCTTTTCTTGAACGTGGCTCCAATCTCTTCTCTGAGTGGCGTTTTTTTTTTTTTTTTTTATAATGTTTATAGAACGAATTATATATATATATATATATATATTTTTTTTTTTTGGTTGGGAGGGGGGGGGGGGGTACTTGGTTCCTTTAATTTTAGTTAAAATTTTAATTACATCTTTTAATTTTTTGCTTATTCATTGTAGCTTACTTCCACTGAAGATGTTCTTAAGATGGATCGAAACATTTTGGTTTAAATAAAGATATAAAAGATGTAAAGAATTTTGACGACAGTTTTCATAATCCTTATTAGGATATGGTTTCTAAGGAACACACCAATTTGCGATATATATATATATACACACATATATATATACACACACACACCTTGTGATGGTTTCGAATGACGCTTCAGGATCGACCTACGGTCGACCCTGCCTCATTTGCGGGATTTGATGGAGGGGAGAATTCCTTTCCGTTCTCTTCCCGCTCTCGTATCCAGCCACCTATGGTTGGTCAAAGACTTTGCGCAAGAACCTGTTCAGCTGGTTCTTGATTTTATTCAGGTTGGTGTGCTGAAGGTTCCTCAGTTCTTTTGGCAGACTGTTTGAAAGTTTTGGGCCTAGTATTCTGAGGGTATTTTCCAGCCTCGTTTTCATGGCTCCATGTCCCATCGCAGTTGGGACAGTACAGAAGCTGCCTCTTCTCTCATTCCAGAAGAGAAGCAAAAAGAACATAACTGTTCTTTTCAAAAGAAGTTATTGTCTCATTAGAACAAACTTTGATGTCCAAAAAGAAGGAGAAACTTTCCTTGCACCGCACCCCATAAAAGTAGTTATAAGTTCTAAATTTAGAAGTTTTTATTTTGAATAAAGATATGATCCTTTTTATAAATTCCCGAACTGCTATTAAAGTTATTTACAAAGTACAGGGTGAGCCATTTAAAACCGTATCCAAATTAAATATTTTTTTTAATTTGGGTACTGTTTTAAATGGATCACCCGGTATATGAATGCACTTTTGGGAATGTTTCTTTCAGTTATGTCCATTTTTACTAGAATTTTTTAACCTTCCAAATCTAGCTGAGGCTTTTGACACAGTACCTCATGACATAGTCTTAAAAAACTCGAGCATTACGGCTTCAGGGGACAACACTTAAGATGGCTCAACTTATATTTGGCTAACAGGACACAATTTATATCACGGGACTCTCTTATCTCATAAACAAGACGCATCTCTCACGGAGTACCGCAAAGGAGCATTCTGGCACCTATCCTGTTCCTCCTTTATATAAACGACTTCCAGCGGTCATTAAATAATACTTCCTAAAATTAGTATGAGGATGATACTTTAATCATACCTCACATAAAAATTTATTACCACTCCAAATAACCACCAACAACGAACTCTAAAGTACAGGGTGTTTCAGGTCGACTCTAGAAATATGGAAATTGGCGGAATTTGCTTAGACGATCGAATGATCCACTTCCTCTATCGACCATTTTCATTCACCTGGTAATAAAAAGAAACACTTCATATTAGTTATGAAATTACTATGACAAACTTCAAATACCAAATACAAACTACAAATTGTGCCAATTTCCATATTCCTAGGGTCGACCTGAAACACCCTGACGCTGGCAGTGTATATATGTATATATATATATATATGTCTTAACGCCAACAAACTAACAAACTCTCCTTAAATATTAAACCCCCCCAGCTTTTATGGTCATAACAAAAGAGAAAACGTTGTGCCCCTTTTGAACCTAACATAAATTCAATCCTTGTTCAGTGAGTGCAATCGACCGAACTTCTGGGAATTATCGTCGATCCAAACCTGTCATCTAAAGAGCATACTGAAGATCTATGCAACAACTTAGCCAATGTCTCATTCATCATTACGAAAGCAGATATAGTACTCCCAAAACAAGTTCTTCGATCCATATACTTCACCATAGTGTACTCGCACTACGATAGTGCATTAGTGTTTACGGAAGTGCGCGTCAATATTCTCTACAGCTGCTAGTGGTAATACAAAAATGAATAATTAGGTAAACCTATAAATCGAACAAGCATAATAAAATTAAATAAAATATTTCACGAGCTAAAAACTCTCAAACAAGTAGAAATCTATAAATACAGGGTGTTTATAAAGTTCCTATCTATTTCAGTGAAAACGTAGCAAAAAGGGTAAATTTCAATAACAATATAATAGAAGGCATACATTTAATGAATACTTAAGCATATGATTCTACATGAGCACCATCAGTATTTCTACAGCGTTCGAATCTGTCAACAGCATTGCGGAACACATTTTGGAGCATGACAGGGGTTATTTTTGTAAATGCTGTTACGATACGAGCACGTAAATCTTGCAGATCTGTAACCCTCGTTTGAAAGACGTTTGATTTGATAAAGCCCCATGCAAAGAAATCCAAGGGCGTTAGGTCAGGAGATCGAGCCGCCCAGGGCCTGTTGCCTCCACGTCCGATCCACCGATTTGGAAATCGTTCATTTAGGTACTCCCGAGCAATGTTTGAGTAATGACGAGGTGCCCCATCTTGTTGAAAGACGACGGTGTTTAAAATGCCATCTGAATGAAGCTGGGACATTTACGTGCCCGTATCGTAACAGCATTTACAAAAATAACCCCTGTCATGCTCCAAAATGTGTTCCGCAATGCTGCTGACAGATTCGAACGCTGTAGAGATACTGATGGTGCTCATGTATAATCATATGCTTAAGTATTCATTAAATGTATGCCTTCTATTATATTGTCATTGAATCTTACTCTTTTTGCTACGTTTTCACTGAATAGATAGGGATTTATAAACACCCTGTACAGTCAGACCTGCTACAACGCGCGGGATGCGTTCCTGAAAAACGGCGCGTTACGCAAACGCGCGCAATGACATGCGCGTTTTCACATAGGGACAATGTTATGTTGGGGATGCGTTCTTGCCAAATTATTTTTCCCTTAAAGTCAATGTATTATTAATTGTTTAACCCCTTTTACCAAAATATATTAATACGAAATGGATAAAAAACAAATATTACACACAAAAAATGTATTTAATGACGTAATAAATGTAAAATGCATAATTAAACAAGTGTTAACGTACATCGAGAGCATTATCTCCTCCGTCACCTTGGGTTGTAGCAGCAGCAGGTGGCTTCTTACGATACCCAACTAGCGTTGACTGCCGTCCTACTTTTTCTCCCGATAAATTTCCTCGTAGTATCGGAGAAGATCCTCTAATTTTCTGTTGAATGTGCCGCTCCGTTCCATGTTGGGATCATTATCAGCAAGATGTTTTGCGAGGACATCAGCCATAGAAAATGCTTCCGACAATTTTGCTACTGTAGGCTGTCTTACGGTGCCTCTTATTCTGATTCATCATCATTTTTCGAGTCCTCTGGTGCTCTTTGTTCTTCAATCTGCATTAGTTCATCGTTCATTAATTTCTGTGTGTCCCGCTAGCTAGCAACTCTTCGATGTCAGTTTACGTACCGTATTTTTATGTTTTTTATTATTTAAAAACGTCGTAACTTCAAATTATACGTGTAATAACATTTTCATGGTGTTAAAAAATAAATCGCGTAACTCCGAACGCGCGTTATAATACCGCGCGTTATAGCAGATCCGACCGTATTGCCTCGTATATTTATTCAATCGCCCATAAATAATAGTACACCAGAAATTATCCAAAACAAAATATTAGCTTCCCAAACACAACATCGCTTGAACGCAAGACAATCAAATACGTACATTAGGAAACCGAATTGTACTCTAGATTCTGCGATTTAGATCCTTAGCCTCAACAGGACCAAATCTTTGAAACACCCTTGATCAAGAGTTAAAATAATTTGGAACATTAAAAATCTTGCAAAAAACTGAGACATATTCATCAAATCATACAAGCCATAACTCTCTCTCTCTCTCTCTCTCTCTCTCTCTCTCTCTCTCTCTCTCTCTCTCTCTCTTCACAACCGGTTTGCCATACTTTGGGGGGTGATTTAGGGGGTGATATCGAGTAAAAAAAGTTAATACAACATAGGTGCTATTTCCAACTGTTGCGGTGCATGGAAGGTGCACAGGAAAAAACAAAGGAGAGTATTAATCTGATGTATTTATTGGTCGTGCTGGTCCAATATCGTGGGCCCCAAGATCTCCGGAGCTAACCCCGTTAGATTTCTTTTTATGGGGCCTTATGAAAGAGATGGTTTACAAGACCAAAGTACAAACGAGAGAGGAACTCTCGCGTCGGATTATGGATGCCGCTGCTAACATACGAGAACACCCCGAAATGATTCAAGGCTGTGCATTGAAAACCGCGGCGGACATTTTGAACATTTATAAGGTGTATCTCATAAAATGTAGCAATAAATACATCAGATCAATACTCTCGTTTATTGTTTTTCGAACACCTTAAAAGGTCCGTAGCTCCGCAACGGTTGGAAATAGCACCTATCTATGTTGTATTAACATTTTTTTACTCGATATCACCCACCCCAAAGTATGGTAGACCGGTTGTGAAACACCTTGTATATATATATATATATATATATATATATATATATATATGTGTGTGTGTGTGTGTGTGTGTGTGTACACACACACCACACACACCACACCCCTATTTCCATTATAAAAAAAGTAAATTTTTAATAAGAGCCCAGTAAAGCCTAAAGCTTATAGGGCCAAATTAAATAAAATGAATAGTCGAGCTTCACAATTATTTACGTCATTGTAAATTGTAAAACCAATGAATTTACTTTATTATTAGTAAAGGTCATGCAATTCAATTCAATTCAAGATAAAACTAAATATATGCAAGGTCAAAGTATATGCAAGGTCTAAATATATACAAGGTCAAAGTATATGCAAAGTCTAAATATATACAAGGTCAAAGTATATGCAAGGTCTAAATATATGCAAGGTCAAAGTATTATATATAAGGATGGTAAAGCACTCAAATAACAAGCTACTTAATATTTACTATTTAATTAATTAATATTTAATATTTTTAGCGTCTTATATCCAAACAAATATGAAGGTATAACCTTAGCTAAATACCTATATGTAATTATATGTAGTTATATGGCGCTACGTCGTGGCCAATGTCGTAACACCGATTCCCGGAGATCAGCGAAGTTAAGCGATATTGGGTCTGGGTAGTAGTTGGATGGGAGACCCGTCCTCCGCCCCCAGATTATGTAGCGACCCGTGGTTCGGATCACACGTAAAGCTGTAGGTCCCCTCCGTCATATGACCTTAGGTGTTGCGAAGGAGGTTAAACAACCCCAATAAAAAGAAAATGTAGTTATATGTGTGTGTAACCTTAGCTGAAGATCCATACTATATGTATTTCTAAACATATTATGTTTGTAGCTTACTGTAGATTTTTCTATGTGCTTTTTTGCTCTCTCTGTTTCTCTCTCTCTCTGTTTCTCTCTCTCTCTCTCTGTTTCTCTATCTTTAAAACTAGTGTACATAACCTCACTATTTTTCATTATTTAAGAAGATTTACCAAATAACTTCATTCTGCCAATACAGCATAAAATTTGCTTGTTAATGACGGTTCTACGCTATACAAATATATGAACGCATGACTGTCTTACTCATTTGAATGTATATTGGGGGCATGTAGTATATGATGATAATGAGAAGCTTTATTGGTAGGCTATAAATCCCATAAATTGTACAATATTCTTTTGAAGGTAATAAATTACTCTAAAGCAAACAATAATAAATTAAAAAATTAAAAATTATTATTAAAAAATGAGAAACAAAAATAAAAATAAAAAATACCCAAAGCTAAGACTACAAAATAATATATACAAATAAAATAAATAAAAATAAAGGGTACACATACTAAAAATATCAATATATATATATATATCTATATATATATATATATATGGTGGTGTAGTGGTTAGCGTCGCTGACTACGAATACATCGGCCCCGGGTTCGAGACCCGACGGCAGCCGGCGCGCAGCAAAACCCAGCTGTTCATCCTTCCACACAATAAAGAAAGTGGTTGGTAGATAAATGGGTACCGTAGGTGGCCTAGTGGTTAAGACGCTGGGCTGCTGATGGGGCGTGGTTCGGATTCCACGTTAAACTGTAGGTCTAAGGTGGAGTGAAAAGCTTGACCTTCGTCAGAATGAACAATTCGGGCGGAAGCTAACCAAAGGTATAACCAAAGGTGTGTATATTATATATATATATATATATATTATATGTGTGTGTGTGTGTGCGTGTTTGGGATCTT
Source organism: Bathynomus jamesi (assembly GCA_023014485.1). Taxonomy (NCBI): domain Eukaryota; kingdom Metazoa; phylum Arthropoda; class Malacostraca; order Isopoda; family Cirolanidae; genus Bathynomus; species Bathynomus jamesi. Next base: position 1,461,961 of record JAJOZX010000043.1, on the reverse strand, counting down.
TTCCGTTTGACTGCCGCCATTGAAACATAATTAAACTTTTTGTATTTTGTATTTTAACTGAAATGTCTTGATGATACAAAATAAGTTACTTTATAAAAAAGCTTTTCTTAATTTCCCCTTCAAATTTTGTTTCTTATAAACAATTTTAATTACTTTCAAGATCCATGCTTAATTTTTAAGTTTTAATTGTGTACTCAGAAAAATAAGGGGATCACCTGAAGATCAGGGCCTCCAGCCTTCTTTAGTTAGCTTTATAAGGCTAACTAACAAAAATATCACGACCTAACCTAACCAATCGTCAAGGTCGTACAGTTGACCTAACGATTGGTTAGGTTAGGTCGTGATATTTTCGTTAGTTAGCCTTATAAGGCTAAGTAAAGAAGGCTGGGGGCACTCACCTCTTATGTTTCAATGGCGGCAGTCAAACGGAAAAGATCCCATGTTTGTCCGTATGTATATATATGTATGTATGTATGTATGTATGTATGCTCCCAGTTGCAGCTGATGTATATCATGAACACGTATAAATATTGTACAATAATAAATGTGGTGTACCCCAGGGCTCAGTCTTAGGTCCACTGTTAATTTTATTGTATATAGATGACCTTCCACACTCTTCTGATATACTGACTTCATAATGTTTGCAGATGATAAGTTATAACTGTGTCATATTTTTTTGTTTTGCAAAGGTGTTAAATTCAGCTCAGGACATATTTAAATCAGAATTTATCAGTGTAATGAAATAGTTAACCACCAGTAAACTTTTTCTAAATACCAGTAAAACAAATTTAATTTAATTTTACTATTAAACGAAATGTATATCTTGATGAATTAAATGTTCATGAAATTGCTGTAAATGAATATACTGGAACAAAACTTCTTGGTGAAAAGCTAGACGAGAATTTGCAGTGGAATGATCATGTAAATTATATCTCAAAAAAGATTTCAGGGAGCGTTGCTATAATTAATGTTTAAGCTTAGACATGTAGTCCCTAAACAGGTTTAATTAACTTTGTATCATTCTCTTGTTCTTCTTTATATAACGTATACTGTACCTTTGCACAGGGAAATTCCACTAACAACACTTTAAACAATATCTTTATGATCCAAATATTCACGTGAATTATTATTTAAAGAGCTAAAACTATTTTAAAGATAAAAGATGTAATTAAACTGGCACAGAGATGTAATGAAACTGACAAAGAACGTTTAGAGCAGTGATTCCCAACGTGGGGCGCAATTTGAATATTTTGGGGGGCAATTTGAAAATGCTACAATTAAACCATTTGTAGTAAACATCAAGCTCAAGGATCTCACTAACTTGAGATTATCAAACTTTGAATTTGCTGTATTTTTACCTAATATTGTGAATTTAAAGTGGTATTATTGATTAAATTACTTTTTTGTGAATTTAAAATTGCAACTTTTCAACTGAGAAGTTTTATTTCAAGGAAATAATATAGTTAGCTTCAATCTCAAGTTTCTTGACTCATATTTAATGTAACTCATATTGAATGTACTCATATTATTGAAATTTAAAATTATAACTTTTCAACTGAGAAATTTTATTTCAAGGTAATAATTTAGTTAGCTTCAACCTCAAGTTTATTTACTCATATTGAATGTACGGTAACTCATATTAAATGTACTCATATTATTGTAAATTTTAAATAATACCTTTTCAACACCAAATTTGTTTTTATATTAATGGGGGGCATCAAATTTTTTGAGGTGTCGAGGTGGGGCATGGCGCAAAAAAGGTTGGGAACCACTGGTTTAGAGAGTGGTGAGAATGTGCTGGTTTGTGATGACCCTACGCTAAATGCAGTACATGTGTGTATCTTTAATTTTTGTATTTAATTACCTATTTTTTAGGGGTAGTCAATTATCCGCGCAGGGTCCGGAACCAGGGTGTGCGGATAATCGACTCTTGACTGTATTATTAATCATAAGTACTTATTAAGTAGCGTTTTATCTTTAATAATAAGAGCCCAGTAAAGCCTAAAGCTTAAGGGTCAAATAAAATAAAATAAAATAGAGTCTAAATTCACAATTATTTATTTTATGTTAAAGTTATTAAAACAACAAAAATTGTAAAGTTGTATTTATTATTTTTAGAAATAAATTATTTATTAATTCAGTTATTCATAAGTTGTATTAATAATGTTGTTGTTGTTGTTGTTTTTCTTGTCGTTGTTGATACGATTGTTTTATATTTTATTATACTACTGTAACAATATGAGGCTTATCTATGTCTATATAATAATAATACTACTGTACAATATAAAGCTATGTACGTTTCGTAACGTATTGCATTAACTTTTGCATTATATATACAGTATATATAGTCTATTATATATATATATATAAAAAAATATATATATATATATATATATATATATATATATATACACACACACCGTATATAATTGTTTAATATATGCTATTCTCTTTACACCTATTGTATGCCTTATACATGTGGCACAAAACAATAAAATTATATATATATATATATATATATATATATATACAGGGTGTCCCGTAAGTCTGGACCCATAGGGGAAAAATAATAAATTACAAAACAGTCCAAAAATTTATTTATAATATTTTTTTATTATTTTTATATTATTTTTATTATTTTTTATTATGATCTTACTCCGCTGGAGTTTTATTTGTGGGGCCACTTGAAAGCCAAAGTGTACGAGGTCAAACTTCAGAACATTTTCCACCTTAAAGCACGCATTGTGGAGGCATGTCAAGAAATTTCTGCGACTGTGATTCAGAAAGTGCTGTCGCAGTGGAGATTGCGTCTTCAACTATGTGTGCGACACAACGGCGGACACTTTGAACAGATTATGTTATAAATTTTTGGACTATTTTGTAATTTTATTATTTTTCCCTATGGGTCCAGACTTACGGGACACCCTGTGTATATATATATATATATATATATATATATATATATATATATATATATATATATATGGGATGAATTTCACAATTAAACACATGAAATGAATGTGAATGATAAAAGCCAAAGGAAAAAGAAAAATGATTCCGAGAGGCCTTTCATGTATTCAGAAGTACACCTCGTATATAATATAATATATATATATATTATATATATTATAAATGCACCACGGTGGTTAGTATCGCTGTCTACGAATCCAACGGCGGCGGGATCGATTTCTGGCGAAAGCAGACGGCGCGCAGCTTACCCAGATGTTCATCGTTCCAGAGAAAAATAGGTTGGTAGATAAATGGGTACCATGGGTGGCCTAATGGTTAAAACGCTGGGCTGCTGATCGGGAGGTCGTGAGATCGAGTCTGGCGAAGACGTTGTTATTTCTGACCACCCGTGATGGGTCGCGGTTCGGATTCAACGTTAAGCTGTAGGTCCAAGGTGGGGCAACAAACTTGACCTTCCTCAGAATGAACAATCGCGCGGAAGCAAAACCAAGGTGTATATGCATATAGTTAAACAATGCATCAGAATTATTCGCAGTTTTTTACACATATTTACGTTCTTTACTCTAACATTTAAAGTTTTTCTAGTTTGACCAACATAAACTGAATCGCATTGCTTACAAATGATGTAATAATTACATCGAACTTCATTATCTGGCCTGTTTTTAATTAAGTGTAATTTAATATTATTTTTATAATTAATAAATAATTAAAAACTGTTAATTCCAATTGTTTTAAGTAGGGTCGGAAGGTATTAAAAGTTTACATTATAAGGGAGGCTCAGGATATTTTATGATTGAATTCCTTGTGAATTACACTGTTACAATACATTTTCAGCTTTGCTTAAACAATTTTCTAGAAATGGGAGAAAATACCATAATTTACCATCAGTGTTCATAATACTGCATAACTCAGAATCCAAAAAATCAGGACTAATCACTCGTAATTTTTGTATTCTGAGCTATCCAATATTTTGAAAACTGGTAGTAAACTAGAACATTTCTAGAAAATTATCCGTTTGAAGCACTTTGTAAGGTGGGAGGTGAGTGCTACTGGGAGATAACTCTTAGGCATTGCTGTGTTACCTCCTCTGAATAAGGAAGCAATGCTCGTGTTCATTAATGGGACTGGGATTTATCCTGCGTCGAATGATTTTCGCCATAGCAAGTATACTTGACTAGACTACCTTTCCAGTCTTTCACCAACCTAGCACTCCATGTGTCCAGCCCTAGTGCCTCGTTTCCTCGTTTGTGATAGAACTTTAATTATGTTCCATTCCGAGAATTCAAAATCCTTTAATAGATTCGTGTACGTACCTTTTCTTAACTGGGTTGTCTCTTGGTCAAAGAATTCATCCAGAATTTGTATTTTCATTTTGAGCTTAGGGGAGCTGGACAGAGAGTTAATTTGAATTCTTTAAGCAGTTCGCTCATTTTTTCTGAGTAATTTATGCATTCGTTTAGTCCATCTTTTAATAGACCAACACTTTCTTTACATTTCATTTTCCTTTTCGCGAAGGCGTAGAAATATTTTTTGGTTATTTTTTATGTTTTGTGCTACCTTGTTTTCCTCCTCGTTCGTCATATGGATGAATGTTTGGTTTCGGCCCATTTCTATTTCAGGTAGTTTTTTCAGTGCTTGAGTGAACTCGGAGTCCATTTGCATTTGTGGATATTTTTAACGGTTTGTTTCCGTTGTCTAAATAACGTCTGATTTTCCTCTCGAGTTTGCTAATTTTTTTTTTTTTTGTATCTTCCAACAATGTTTCGGCAACATAAGTTTACTTTCGTTTTCTAATATAAGTTGTATTTCTTTTGTTTTTTGCGCATTATTATTATTATTACCCACTTTGAATCATTTAATTCCACATTTATACTTGCCCAATCTGTTTTCTTTGAATCATATCATATTTAATCCTTCAAATAATCATTTTCTCTCTCTCTCTCTCTCTCTCTCTCTTTCTCTCTCTCTCTCTCATGAATTTTAGGTCTTCTGATTTCTAAGTTTATTTATATGTCGATTAAGTTGTGACCAGAATGATATATATATATATATATAATATATATTATATATATATATATAATATATTATATATATATATAGGCGGTAGAAGCAATAAAGGCGGCAGAGCAATAAAGAAAAATCCAAAATACTTCTCTAGCTATGCGAAAAGGAAAACAAAAACGCGCGCTACTCTCGGGCCCTTAAGGAAAGGAAATAATGAACTAACAGACGATCTAAAAGAAATATCTGAAACATTGAGAGCCCAGTATGAATCGGTTTTCAGTACCCCAAAAAGTGACAAAGCGATACCTGACATAGATGCATTCTTCAAAGAGAAATTGCAAGGAGAATGTTTAACAGACTTTGATTTTATCCCAGAAGATGTAGCGACAGCTATAGGACAAATGAAATCACACTCAGCTGCAGGTCCGGACAAATGGAACGCACTATTAATTAAAAACTAAAAATGAAATAGCTACACCCTTATACTGGATATGGAAAAGCTCTCTAGACACTGGGGAAATACCGAGCTTCTTGAAAAGAGCAAACATTGTCCCTATATATAAAGGAGGAGATAGATATCAAGCAAAGAACTATAAACCAGTGTCCTTGACGTCCCACCTCACCAAAATTTTTGAAAGAATAGTCAGAGAGAAAATCTATGACTTCTTGGAGACATTGGAAAGATTCAACGAAAATCAACACGGATTCCGATCAGGAAGACCATGCCTGTCACAACTTATAGGACATTATAACAATATCCTAGATGCATTTGAAGGCAATGAAAACTATGATGTCATATACACGGATTTTGCTAAAGCTTTCGACAAATGCGATCATGGTATAATAGCACATAAAATGAAACATGGGAATAACAGGCAAAGTGGGAAAATGGATCGACAACTTCCTCAGAAATCGACTACAGGTGGTCAAAATTCAAGGTGTATCATCATCAGAATCAGAAGTACGCAGCTCAGTACCACAAGGTACAGTGCTCGCCCCACTCCTGTTCATTATAATGCTAACAGACATAGAGAGTGGAGTAAACAGCAGCAGTATAGTAACATCATTTGCGGACGATACAAAGATCAGCAGAAAATCAGCGATGCAAACGAAGTAGAGGCTTTGCAGAGAGACACAAACAAAATATACAAATGGTCAGAAGACAACAATATGACATTTAACACCGAGAAGTTTCAGCTCTTGAGATATGGAAGAAATGAGGAACTTAAAAAGACTGCATATTATGCTCCAGATAGGCAAGAAATTCAGAGAAGCACGAAAGCGGTCGACTTCGGGGTAATAATGACCGATGATACCAAATTCGAGACATAAATCAGATAGCAATAAACAAAGCAAAAAGAGTCGCGGGACAGGTACTAAGAACGTTCAAAAGGAGGGACAAGACAGTAATGATTCCCCTGCTGAGAACACTGATCATACCAAAACTTGAATACTGCTCAGTTTTGACGTCCCCATATAAAAAGGAAGAATTTAATAAACTAGAAGAAACGCAGAGACATTTCATAGCAAAGATTGATGGCTGCAAAGAACTCAACTACTGGGAAAGACTACGCAAACTAAATCTGTACTCCCTGGAAAGAAGAAGAGAGAGGTATACCATAATCTACATATGGACAATTATCGAAAAACTGGTACCAAACCTCAAACAAAACCCAATTACCATCCAGACAACGCTGGAAAATAGGAAAGGCAGAATGTGTAGTGTTCCCAAATTAAAGGCCCGACAAGGGACCTCCTCAACTCTGAAGGAAAATAGCTTGGTTGTCAGGGGGCCAAGAATTTTCAACCAGCTTCGAAAGGACCTCAGAAACATTACAGGGGTCAAAGTTGAGGTCTTCAAGAGAAGACTAGATGCCTGGCTCAGGATGGTACCAAATGAGCCGGGTGTACTTGGCTATGTACGATGGAGAGCGCAAGAGAGCAACTGGCTCCTCCACCAAGCCAGGACTAGAGGCGGGGCCACCAG